>JAUMHN010411728.1:0-14321 GCA_032360265.1 Heliamphora ciliata
GTGGTGTTGCGGGGGCGGGGCTGGGGAACCACGGTAGATTTACAACCAAATTGGCTGAGAGATAGTGAGGGAGAGAATTATGTTTCAGGTTTATTTATTATTTTATTAATATCCTGTGTGTTTGAACAATTTAGCACCTCTACTCATTTTTGTAGCATCAATTCATTCGTTTATTAGCGGGACTAATTAAAGTCTCAGTAAGATTTCGTATAAACTAATTCAAAGAGTTAATAACACCTACGAAGTTTGGAATTAAAAAAATTTGAGAGAGTAGACCTCCAAATTTCATACCGTAACCAGTTTTGATAACACAAATTTCTTTGGGTTAATGGTTTATTGGCATATTTTATTTTATTAATTTTTATTTTTAATAAACTTATTTGTTATTATTTGGTCAAATTCTATTTATGTTTTGAAATTCTATTGTTATACGAATTAGAAAAATAAAAAAAGACCAAAAGATAAAAAAAATATTCTGAAAGATGAAAATAAGCTTAATTTTTTTTTTGTACTTATTTTTGTCTTTAATAAATTTTTTATTTTTTGATCAATAAAATTCTATTTTTTTCAATTCTTCGATCGGAATAAAAAAAATCTTAATAAAATATAAAAAATGTCCAACAACTAAAAATAAGCCAAATAAAAAAAATTAGCCCCAACTAGGCCTGTTCACTCGGTTTTTAATATAGTTTTTTTTTCCGTAATTTCTCTCATAATGTTAGTGTAATGGATATACTTCACCGATTATTCTGATTATGAAAAATATAAAAGTAACAAAAATTATTTAAGAAATAAAAATGTAAAGTAATTAAAATGTAAGAAATCTGTTGAAGTTCTCAAGTGAATTTTTACTTTAATCTAAATGGGCATATTTTTAAAATTATTCTGATAACTAAAAACCCTAACAATAAAAAGGTTTAAACTCGAAAAAAAAGAGAGTAAAAATCCAAAAAAAATAAAAAGCTATCCCAAACATGTACAGTAATCTCCAGCAAATGAGAAGCATCTGGAAGAGAATCTTAGTAATGGCCCTGGGAAATGGACAAATAGATGGATAGAACGAACTTAGCTGGCAAAATTAATCTTGGATTAACACTTAACAGTGGGGTGGATTCTCAAAATTGGTTGTTCAATTCAAGACTTTCACTGTATGTAGACAAGCCACGCTTGCCCTAAAAAACACCAGGTTGGCCCAACTTAATGTCGGAGATGACGTGTTCCCTGCCATAACGGTCGCTACCATTTTTGAATTTTTCGTTGTTCAGCTGTTTCACGTGTGAACGAACGTTCCCAAGCAAAAAGGAAAACAATAACACCACTATTACCAAATTTGCTACCAAAAAAACCATGCTATCAATTTTTTTTTTATCCAAAAGACCGAAAAGATGGTACTTGATGTTACCTGAATTTGTATAGTTCTGAAGAATAAGACGATCTAAAAAGAAATTGTATTTTTTGACGTAGATAAGTGGAATGCTCGATAAAGTTTTCTTCGATGGTTAACGTTAGAAAAAAAAATTCAATGTAGTTAGAATTAGTTGCCTACCCTTTCTTTGAGGCGAATGATGTCTTTATATATTGCTTAAAGGAGTTTGATTGAATGAGTTTGTTACTACAAAATTATTGTCTATTTATGGTATCTCACTGGAATGGTTGAAGGCATTATTTCAAAAGACATCCTGGGCACCTTTTGCGAGTAAATGAAATATTTGAATTTATGCTTCCGTATATGCGTACGTTGACCTCCAAAATCATGTGCGAAATTGTGAGACCCTGACCTATTTTAATTTTCGCGATGTTTTATGATGTGTTGGTTATGGTTTTAACCGTTTTAGAACAGCATGTTTAGAGATGTGTTATGCATGCAGCACATGGTTTTGGCTCTTGGTTTGGGCTTCCTCTCAACGTTGACCGCACGAGCGGTGGTTGGGTGCTTGAGCGGGGGTGGTGCAAGAGTGTTGGGTCAGTGGGCGATCGCTCGAGCGGTAGTTGTGCTATGGAGCGGGGTGATGACAGAGAGGTATGTCGGCAGTGGTCCGCTCGAGTCTCTATAAAGCTTTTAAAATATCTTTTCAACCAAACAAAATATCTTTCCTCCATCTTTTCTTTCCCTCCAAGTTTTCTCTACCTTCTTTCTAGCTTTCGGAGGGCCCGAGGCTTGGGTTTTGGCGATCGAGTAGCAGATTCGTGTTCTACATGATGAGAGCTTCGTGTTCATCTAGACGAATTCTCGTTTCGACGAAATGCGTTTTTCGAGGCATCGAGTTTTGAACTCACCGAGATAGGATCCTAGACTCTCATGTCTTATAAGGGTGCTACGTGTAATCGTGAGTATTTTTACTAGTTAAAAATGCATGAAAACTTATTTTATGTTTCAAACAACCGGGTTTCGGTTTAAAAGGGGGGTTTATGTTGTTTCGGTTGGATGAAATCGGGTGTCGAGTGTTCCTTTCGAGGTTTTGGTGTTAGGCTTGGGCATGTGTATGTCCGAGGGTGTTGGATGAGAGTTTGGAGGTTTTGATTCGGGGTTTAGAAGGTTGAAACCATAGCTTGTTTGGATCATCGGGATGCGGGCTGTTGTGTTGTTGTTTGGTGGTTGGGTTCTTGGTTTCCAATTGGTTTCCAATTGGTTTCTTACGGTATTCAGTTGATTGATTATGGGGTTAATTGACTGAAATACTGTTGGATTCTTTTTGGGGGTTCTATTGGTTGTGTGGTGGCTTTAAGAATTGTGTCGTGATTTCGGGTGTTTGTTTAGATACCGTCTTCGGGGACAGCGTACGTGGTTAGACAAGGTGTTGTCGGGGCATGGTTGTGTGCATGGTGGTTGGATGCGGGGCGTGTTTGGATCTGTGGCACCATTGGGAAAAAGGTGGTGTTTGTGACCTCGTGGTTTGAGGGGTTTAGCGTTGACCTTCGGGTTAGGCTTGGTTCTGTGGATTGCTGGTGGTCCATGTGAGTGGATGTCGAGTTGTCTAGCGGGTGGCGTCATGATGTGAAGTTATATATGGCTATGTGCGTTTATAACTGGTTTTGTGTATTTATAACTCTAGTTTATTTATGTACAAATTATGTAAGTGGATTACATGGCTTAATATCTTTACGTGTAACGTGATTTTATGCTTTAAAACGTAGAGGTTTTATAGGCATGGTTATGTGGAATATGCAAAACGGATGCATATGGTTTATGATGCATGGGTTGCAAGTGTTATGTGAGTCGCGTGTGTAGCATGTGACGTGGTTTGTGAAACGTAGTAATAGTACGTGGCTTTATGTATTTGAACCCTGGTTTAGTATGCATGTGTTGTTCGGTGTTATCCCGTAATGTTCAGTATTATCCTGTAGTGTTCAGTATTATCCTGTAGTGTTCAGTTTTATCTTATAATATGTGATTTTATCCCGTGGTGTGCAATTTTATCTCACGGTATGCGGTCTTATCCCGTGGTTTACGATTTTATCCCGTGGTATAATCTCGTGGTCGACAGTTTTATCCCGTGGCTTATGGTAAGGTTTGCGATTTTACCCCGTGGTTTGGTTTACAGTTTTACCCCGTAGTTTGTTTTACGGTTTTACCCCGTGATTTGATTTGTGGTTTTAACCCGTGGTCTATGGTTTTACCCTATACTATATGGTTTTATCTCAGGAATGTGTGTTTGTGTATGAATCTTTATCTTAGTGTTAGGACTGTGGTTGCGGTTTGTAAGCTTTGGTTATACGCATCTGTATTGCGTTCTGTTGGAGTTGAGGTCTCTCAGTCTGAGAGGGCACATGGACTGCATGAACTATATTATGGGACAGATAAAACTAATTTCAAATTATTTTCAAGACTCATGTGTATCGAGATCTAAAACCCATTTTCAAACTATTTTCAAGGCTCATGTGAGTGAGTCAAAAGATGGTTATTATCCTCGCTTTCCTGTTTGCATGTGAAAATTGTTTTACTGGCTTGAAAGAGAGTCTAAAACTGCACCTCATTTTCCTAACGTGTTTAGCTTATATTGCATGTGTTGTCTAGTATCTGCTGAGCTTTGGCTCACAATATGGGATTTGAAATATTTTTCACGTACGAGTCACGTAGGTTGATCCGGGGTTGCTGAGGAGACGGAAGAGCTGTAGTCTTCCTTTTGTTTCTTTCTGTTTCATGTATGTATACATGTTTTTCGGCGTTGGGGACGTGTAATGTAAGCCGTTTGGCGATTATATATAATGCATGTATAGTTTATTTTGAGAGTATATTCTCAGATTGGGTATTATATTTGGTTGCTTGTGGGTGTTTCACGTGACCCGAAGTTTGGGATGTGACAGAATAGTATCAGAGTTCTGGGTTCGAATACCTAAGAGCTGTGGAAAGAGGGTGTATCCCGTGTGAGGTTGATTGCGTGTGCTTAACTGCATGTGTTTAGATGCTTTGATAACATGAATGTGTTGACATGTTAAGCATGAGAATGATGTGTATATCTGAGCAGGGGATTGAATCTTAGGAGTGATCGTCCTGCCTTTGGGCGTTTGGAGTAACAAACTTAGGAGCCAAGTTAGAAATTCGTTTAGCTGACGTGATTTCTAGCTTGGAATCTTAGTAGGTTATCTAGCTTGATGCGTCATTCTTGTTGGTTCTCCTCGGTATGTTGGGTTTGTCTAGCTTGAACCTATGTGACAATGTATTAGCATGCTTATGTGGTTTATGCTATGTGCTGCGTCTTATGTTTTGTCTTTTTCATATAGACACGATGTCTGCAAGGAGAGAGCGAGGCCGTGGTTAAGGATGTGGCCGCGGTGTTGGCCAAGGGGATGTTCCTATCCCCAATGCTGGGGATGCAAATGCTCCCCTAGGGCCGATGGACGTGAAGGAGTTGTTGCGTGTGCTAGTGGGTTCTATCCAGTAGTTGGCTGGAGGTGAGACCGTTAGAGAGAGAGAGGGAGTGCCTGAGGCGAGGGCTACAGCAGCGATGCGGGAGTTCAGGCATATGGATCCACCTACCTTTGCTGGAGATCCTGATCCGATCGTGGCGACAGAGTGGTTGGAGTTGGTGACTCGGATCCTCGACATGTTACAGATTGAGGAGGACGAGTTGCGGGTTTCTTTTGCTATCTTCCAGCTGAGGGGTGCTGCTCATACGTGGTGAAAATATGCCAGAACCATTGTGGGAGTCACATGGGTAGCCTTTATAGGAGTGTTTCTGGAGAAATACTTTCCAGCTTCGAAGAGGAATTTGTACAGGGAGGAGTTCTACACTCTTATCCAGGGGCAATGGACATCATGCAGTATGAAGCCTGGGAGTGTGTGGTTGCAATGGGACTTCAGGTGTTTACAGAGCTGGTGGAGGCAGCAGCGAGGGTTGAGAACACTATGACTGAGATTCAAGCTTCCAGGGAGGCCAAGACACCTCAGGGTGGGATAGAGGCGCTGATAGGTGAACGTTTCAGCAAGAGGCAGAGGTCCTCTGATCCTAGCTTTCATCCATCTAGACCACAGCAGTTCTCTACACCAGCACCATCAATGGCTTCGTTGGAGAGGCTAGAGCAGAGGGAGGTCAGATGTTATCGATGTGGACAGCTAGGGCATCGTGTGCTGGATTGCCCGCAGCTGAGGTAATATCAGGACCCACGGTTGAGACAGGCTCAGAGTTCCATACCGGATTAGTCGCAGGGGACAGAGCTGCCAATTTGTTATAGATGGTGTCAGATGGGACATATTCGTAGGACTTGTCCCCAGAGAGAGGGTGCGCCGAGTATAGTGGGGACACCAGAGGGTTTGTATGTGCAAGAGTGACAGCAGTATCCTACAGTTTGGACCTCCCGATTTACGGGAGGGAGTACTTCAGTTCAGTTGGTACGACAACCAACAGCGCTGAGTCATGGTGGGCATAACAGAGCGACATTACCCCGAGTGTATGCTCTTTTGGCTCCTAGTTCTTCTAGGGCACCAGTTGTGCTGGATCATACAGATATGGCTTCAGTGAGCAGAGGTACATTCTGAGCCTGTAGACTTTGGACCAGTTCTTCCTTATATCTGTTTAGGAGTTGGCGATGGATTCCGTGGATGGTGTACTGTGTTGAGGTAGTGGCTGGTGATGATATGAGGTTGGGGTGAGTTGTAGATTTCGAGTCTTTGACATAGTTGGCCACTGATTAGGATGCCTGACCTTGTTTGATTATAACCTAGGAATGGTTTGGCTGACCATCTCGTATGCATGTGTCGATTGCGATCAATGGTTTATTGTTTTAACCTTGAGTTGAATTTCGGGGGCAAAATTCCTTTAAGGGGGGTAGAGTTGTGAAACCCTGACCCATTTTAATTTTTGCGATGTTTTATGATGTGTTGGTTATGATTTTAACCGTTTTAGAACAGCATGTTTAGAGATGTGTTATGCATGCGGGCGCTTGGTTTTGGTTCTTGGTTTGGGCATTCTTCCAGCGTTGACCTCTCGAGCGGTGGTTGGGCACTTGAGCGGGGTGGTGCCAAAGTGTTGGGTTGGTGGGTGACCGCTCAAGCGGTGGTTGTGCGCTCGAGCAGGGTGATGGTAGAGAGGTATGTCGGTAGGGGTCCACTCGAGCGGTTGTCGAGTGCTCAAGTAGTGGTGGCTGGGCGCGAGTCTCTATAAAGTTTTTAAAATATCTTTTCAACCAAACAAAATATCTTTCCTTCATCTTTTCTCTCCCTCTAAGTTTTCTCTATCTTTCGGAGGGCCTGGGGCTTGGGTTTTGGTAATCGAGTAGTAGACCTGTGTTCTACGTGACGAGGGCTTCGTGTTCATCCGGATGAATTTTCGTTTCGACGAAGTGTGTTTTTCGAGGCATCAAGTTTTGAACTCACCGAGGTAGGATCCTAGACTCACATGTCTTATAAGGGTGCTACGTGTAATCGTGGGTGTTTTTACCAGTTAAAAATGCATGAAAACTCGTTTTATGAGTCCCAAACTCTAAACAAAAAAGAAAGCTATAAAATTCTAAAAGCAAAGCAAGTTCCTCAAATCTTCCTCCTCTTCGCTTCTTGTTCTTCTCCCTCTTCTCGATTTTTGCCCTCTTTTCTGTACCAACTACGCCTTATACTCCTCAGGGAGCTCAGTGTGGGATAGCTTCTGCATCTCTATTTACTGAACAAGATGGTCAAGCCTCCTGAAACTGCACCAGAAATGGGGACTGAAGGGAAGATGAATACATACGACCATGTACGCTGTGGAATATGATCTGACCTCAACCAAACTGCCTCATGATCCAATGGGGATAGAAGAAAGTGGACAGCCGTAGACCAATCAGCAAGACATTTGGATGGTCCATAATGGTCAAAGTCATAAAAGGGGATCCGCCACCAAGAGCACTGCCAAGTGATGTCTCTTCTAGTCACAAGAGAAAGATACTGTCTCCAAGTCGCATCGGTAGTGCATATCGAGTAAAAAGGATGACAGACAAAGGTAATAGTGCTGTACCCTTTCGAGCCCTATTTCTGTAGAAAATTTACCTTCTCAATCAGCCAGATTTGAGAAGAGATAAAAGAGATAAGAATCGAAAGAAATCAGCAAAAGGAGAGAAGAGCGGTAAAAAACTAAAAAAAAAAAATCAGCAAAAGGAGAGAAATTAGTAAAAGGAGAGAAGAGCGGTAAAAACTGAGAAAAAATCAACAAAAGGAGAGAAGAGCGGTAAAAACTGAAGAAAAATCAACAAAAGGAGAGAAAAAATCAACAAAAGGAGAGAAGAGCGGTAAAAATCGAGGAAAAATCAACAAAAGGAGCGAAGAGCGGTAAAAGGAGAGATTTAAGTTTCGCCTTGGAGAAGAAGAGAACTACCGGAAAAAGACGGGGTTACACCCCGATGGATAGCATCTAGATCGATCAGGGTCTCAGCCAAAACTAGGGGCACTGAGTCTTTTTCTGCCCTTATTTGCTCAGCAATGTCCACCAGAATAGTGCTAACTCGGTCGTCATAGGAAACCAAAAGGCATTGGACAAGCAGACAGATGCACAGAACATAACGGCACCGTAACTAAAAGTTGAAGTCACCAAGGGCACCGGTAGGACAGAATCTGTGCCTAGTGAATCCCCATGGATGAAGAAATAAATCTTTTGGCCACAAGGATGTATGATGAACGTGGAAAGAATTAGCATGAACTCCCATGGAATGATATTAAGAATGCCGATGAACACCTCTACAGTGGGGCATAACTCTTCAAGACCAAAGCAGAAAACATGAGCTCGTGGATCTTAAAAGCTGTGTAGCAGTCCTCAGCAATGGTTTGTTGATCCAAGCCCTGGTACACTAGGCAAACTTCTTTCAAATTCCAGTCATATGCGATGCGTTGTCTAGGTTCTAGGTTCGTAAGACAACCCTTAGGTTCCCTAAGCCCTGGTGTGCCAGGCAAATCTTTTAATCCCTAGAAGACTAGGCACTTTATGTCCTGGTGCGCCAGGAAAATTCTTTTAACCCTAGGTTCGTGTGCGAGTGACGATCCTTAGGTTTTTCTCTAAACTCTAGTCCATAAGGTGTCTAGGTCCTAAGTCCAGAAGGTGTTTTAGGTTTTTTTTCAAACCCTAGTTCATAAGGTGTCTAGGTCCTAAGTCCATAAGGTGTCTTAGGTTTTCTCCAAACCCTAGTCCATAAGGCACCTAGGTCCTAAGTTCATAAGGTGTCTTAGGTTTTTTTCAAATCCTAATCCATAAGGTGTCTAGGTCCTAAGTCCGTAAGGAGTCTTAGGTTTTCTCCAAACCCTAGTTCATAAGGTGTCTAGGTGCTAAGTCCGTAAGGTGTCTTAGGTTTTCTTCAAACCCTAGCCCATAAGGAGTCTAGGTCCTAAGTCCGTAAGGTGTCTTAGGTTTTCTTCAAACCCTAGTCCATAAGGCGTCTAGGTCCTAAGTCCATAAGGTGTCTTAGGTTTTCTCCAAACCCCAGTTCATAAGGTGTCTAGGTCCTAAGTCCATAAGGTGTCTTAGATTTTCTCCAAACCCTAGTCCATAAGGCGTCTAGGTCCTAAGTCCATAAGGTGTATTAGGTTTTCTTCAAACCCTAGTCCATAAGGTGTCTAGGTCCTAAGTTCGTAAGGAGTCTTAGGTTTTCTCCAAACCCTAGTCCATAAGGTGTCTAGGTCCTAAGTCCGTAAGGTGTCTTAGGTTTTCTTCAAACCTTAGCCCATAAGGCGTCTAGGTCTTAAGTTTGTAAGGTGTCTTAGCTTTTCTTCAAACCCTAGTCCATAAGGCGTCTACGCCCTAAGTCCATAAGGTGTCTTAGGTTTTCTGCAAACCCTAGTCTATAAGGCGTCTAGGTCCTAAGTCTGTAAGATGTCTCAGGTTTTCTTCAAACCCTAGTCCATAAGGCGTCTAGGTCCTATGTCCATAAGGTGTCTTAGATTTTCTCTAAACCCTAGTCCATAAGGCGTCTAGGTCCTAAGTCCAGAAGGTGTCTTAAATTTTCTTCAAACCCTAGTCCATAAAGGCGTCTAGGTCCTAAGTTCAGAAGGTGTCTTAGGTTTTCTTCAAAATGCGTCTAGGTCCTAAGTTCAGAAGCCGTCTTAGGTTTCCCAAGCCTTAATGTGCTAGACATCCTATGTTGCAAGCCCTGGTGCGCCAGGCAAATCTCTCAAAGCCCTAGTGCGCTAGGCATCCGAGTTTTTAGGTTTTGACTCAACCTATTAATTCATGGTTATCCCTCCCGGTAAAGATAGTTTTATGCCTTGACTTAGCTTTCAATTATTTCTATCTCACACCTCATCCCAAATTGAATTCGGGATCTCTCCGATAAGATTTACTTTAAGCCATAGCTTGCCTTTTAATCTCGCTTCTGATAAATCTAATCTAAGTCATAACTCTATCCCGCACCATGTCTCGAATTTTTAAATTCTTAACTCGACCTATTAGTTTGATATTTTTTTCATCGGTCTTCCTTATGACCCTAAACTGACTCTCCGGTCCTCCTCATGACCCAAAACTGACTCGGTCCTCCTCATAACCCTAAATTGACTCGGTCTTCCTCATGACCTTAAACTGACTTGTTGGTCCTCCTTATGACCTTAAACTGACTTGTTGGTCCTTTCACGACCTAAAACTGATTAACTTTTTTCCCATGATTGCATTACGTTGTAGTTGTTATGCAGCATGTTTCTTATCTTGCATCTTTGCATTTTGCCCTAAGAACTACGTTTTGGTCTGATCCTTAGCAAAAGGGGTACGTAGGCCGCTCGATGAAAATTTGAGTACGACCAACCTTATATGCATGCTTGTATGTTTGTGGCCTAAGATTGACAGCTCGGTCAAATAGATGTTGTCTCTGGATCTTTGATGTAACTTGCTCCACGCGTTGCTACGCAAGTTATATCAAAGAGGGGCAACTGTAGACATCCCAATTTGACCTCGCCTAATCTTAGGTGAATTCAATGATGAAAACATCTAGAATAGTGATTTAGTTTGATCGTCGGGAAGTGATCCAAGCTCGGTATTTGAACCCAATTGTCAAAATCGTCAAAACCAATGAAATTATGTCAAACCACCAATAACTTGTTACGCAAGTAATTTCAACACGGCGGCCTCCTCCTCAAACATGGCGGCCTCCAACTCCAACATGGCGACCGCCAACTTCCATTATGGCGACCGCCAGTAGAACCTTCTGGAAGCTTCTTTTGATATGGCGACCGCCATGTTCATACCCGGCAGCCGCCAACTCCAAAAATCCTGACGTGTACCAGAACGTGTCAGCATCTCATTGGTGGAAGAATTCTATAAATACCGTACCTCTGGTATGTTTTCAAGGACAGAAAATTAGTGGGCGATTTAGTGAGAGAAGCTCTGCCGAGTTGCCGAGCAATTCCGAGTCCCGACGCCGAAGCCCTGCCGAAATACCGAGATCCAAACCTCCGATGCCTACATTGAAGACTCGCTTGGATCACCACCCGAGGATTAGACCATCGAGGCACATTCCCTGACTTGAGGATTCCTTAGCGATCCAGGTACTTTGCTTAGATCCCCGGTCCTTCTAACTCCATTCCCTCTCTTTTGGAGTGACCGGGTTAAGTTCAAATTCAATTCGTACATTTCTTTAGTTTATGATTTTTCTTGTTTATTATTCAATTTACTTCATGTAATTTAATCATTTTAATTACTTAGTTTATACACTTACACTTTGCACATTGTCATTTTTTTTTCTTCATTAATTAGTGCCAATATTTTTGGCAATGACAACTTATTAATATTGTTAATTGTTATAATCAAGACACTTACATTATATGAATGTAATTGTCAATATTACATTCATTTTCTTTAATTAAATAATTGTACTTATTTTCTTTTATTTATTTATTTTTCTTTATTATTAGTTCCTTTATTATTTTTTTTTGTATTTTATTTCTTTAATACCTCTTTATTTTTAGCATTAGTTTAATGTTCTTTTTCTAGCATTTACTTTTTTTTTTCCTCTTCTTTTTCTTGTAAGGTAGTTTTTTTTTTCTCTTTTAATGTCTCATTTCTTTTTCTTTAATGCTAATACTTCATTTTATTTCTTTTTAAATATTAGCTTAATCTTCCTTTCCAAGCACTTATTTTTCATCTCTTTTTTTTCCTTTCTTTTTAGTGTAATTTTTTTCTTTCTAGTATTTTATTTCTTTTTTATTTTCTTTGTAATGTAACTTTATTTTTTTTCTTATAATATAGTTTTATTTTTCTTCTTAATGTTCTATTTTTTTTCTTCTTCTCTTTCCTTTTTAGTGTTAGCTTAAAATCTCTTCATTAGCATTAATTTCTTTTATCGTTTTTTTTCTTTCTCCCAATATTAGTATAATTTCTTTTTTTAGTACTTATTTTATCTTTATTTTTCTTTCATTAAATCGAAAAATCATAAAAAAAAGTCTTTTAGTTTAATTCTATTCCTTAAATGTAATTTTCTTTTCTTTTGTTTTCTTTTCTCCTTATTTTCTTTTATCCCTTTTAAAATGTAAATAGTTAGTTTCCTTCTCATTAGTTCAATAGATATTTTCTAGCTTCTTTATTCTTAGTATAAATTTTCTTTTGTAAATTCTTTCCTTATTTTCTTTAAATCTTTAAACTCTCTTTTGTTAAAACACATTTATTTTTATTAGTAGATTTTCTTTCTTTTAAAATATAGAATTCTTGTGCATCTTTTATTTTTAGTACTTATCATGTTTATATTTTTCTTTCTAAATGAATGTTATGCATGTTTTGGTTATTTTCTTTACATGCATGTTTAGAGTTAGTTTAACTTATTTTGTAGCAAATCATGTTTAGATAATTTTAGCATTTTTAGCCTATTTTTACTCTTTCATTTGAATCATACTAGTTTAGTTTATTTTTATAAATATTGCATGTGGGTATGTTCCATGTATCTTTTAGATAGAATTGCATACCGTAGGACTTAAGAATTAGTTCCTTTATTTGTTCTAATTTGGAGTGCTATAGGTACATAAGTTATGTATTTTTCATATTTGATTTTGAATGTTCTCTCTTTATCTCTATTTTCTTTAGTTGCATGCATTTAAGAAATTCTATTAAAGAACCAATGATGATTAGTAGAGGTCAGCCTTACGGTTGGGCGAATGGGGTGCCTAACACCTTCCCCGATTCGTACCTTGGCCCCCGAACCCTCTTTTCTCTGGTTAACGTTTTCAAAGATCAGTAGTCATTTTTGTTTTTCTTAATTTTTCTCAAAAACTAAGTGGCGACTCAATTTTTAATAAAAAGGATTTTTAAAATTTAGTTTTCAAGGTGTTCAAAATATTTTCTAAAATATCTTTGAATTCTCTCATTTTAACCCCCAAATTCCAACGTCACAGACGTTACGAGTTTGAAACAACCCGACAAGGAAATCGAGAATCTTTTGTCGACTTTTTGACCCGTTGGAGGGGCAAAGATGTAAAAATGATAAACAGGCCAACTGAGAAAGAGCAGGTAAGGATTGTGGTTAAGAATCTGCAGTCTTCGTTAAAGCGCTACCTTATCACGCAGCCACTTTCTACCTTTGAACAGTTGTTCGACACTGGGGTACAAATTGAGGACACTATCCAATCTGGTGATATCGAGAAGACTGAATTCAATCAAAAACCACCAAGAAGGAATTTCCCCACAAATCACCAGAACCAATTTGCTACCACCAACCTCGTGTCCCGTTCGAGCGAGGTGAACCTTTTGAACCCTTCCTCTTTCACCCATCAAACAAGCAACCTTAACAGTCAGGCGATGGTTAGCAAACGCAACAACGGCCGCGAAGAACTTTATCCCTCTCAACATCCCATTATCCACTGCTCTAAACTGTCTGGTAGAGAAAGGACTCATCAAGGTACTGGATCTTATGCCAGTGCCCGACTCGCTTCCCCCGTGATATAATGCCTCTCAATATTATGCCTTTCATCAGGGTCACAGGCATTTAACTGATAAATGTATGAGGCTCCGACATGAGATTCAAAATTTCATTGACAACAAAGTGATCCCTCCTCCATCAGCCACCCCAAAGCCGAACGCCACAACCAACCCACTGCCAAATCATACCAGGCAGGCTGGGGTTAATTACATAACTTTAGGAGAATCGGAGGACCCGAGTCAGTACATCTACTCAGCACACCTACCCCGCCCTCATGTTTCAATAACTGAGAACCAAACAGTATTCTCATTCATGATGATTAGAGGCAGTCGTGACAGGGTGGAAGAATGGAATGATGATGCCTGGAAATGGTATCGACCGATGATCCAAACATACCAACAAGAGGAGGAGTGCAATGAAGAGGATGACTGGCCATTGGATTATTTGACTCGACCTTATGGGTTCGGTCATGTACTTGATGGAATCACCCTTCCCCGACTTTTTGAGGAGGAAGTACACGTTGACGACATGCAATTCTATTGGTTGGTCAGGATTGTGTTGAAATCTGATGGGACCGAATGGACTAATTTTTGGGCCACTCGGGAGCAGCAAGTGAAATTTATCGAAGAGGACATCTGGTAGGAGGTTGACAATACATGGGCTATCGAAGTTGATCAGGAAAGAAGAGAAAGGGCAGTCGTTAGTGACCTAAGTGATTTGTGAGCATTCGAAGGCCCTCTGCACGTAAACTAAGTAAGACAAACCGATAGTGTGACGTCGGGGTTATGGGACCCCGAAGACGGCGTGGAACACCTAACCAGAAGTGGACGGCACTTTAAGCCAGCTCAGTTAGAGAGAGGGCAGCTAAGTGGGAAAGGGAAAGAGACAGAGCAAGAGGAGGAGGATGATACTGTACTGAGACAGCTGAAAAAGATGCAGGCCAACATCAGTATTTGGGGCTTGTTGATGGCGTCACATAAGCATAGACAAGCTATTTTGAAAGTATTGAACAAGGCCAGTGTCCCGATAGA
>JAUMHN010411739.1:0-14321 GCA_032360265.1 Heliamphora ciliata
TCAGAAACACATGATCCCCCACTGCAAACTCCAAAGGTCGCCTCCTCTGATCTGCATAACTCTTCTGACGGCTCTGCACTGTCAGTAGGCGCTGGCGAATCACTGCAATCTTCTCTGTCGTCTCCCGTACCATATCTGGTCCCAAAACTGTGGTCTCTCCCACATCTGTCCAACACACGGGTGATCTACACAGTCTCCCATAGAAAGCCTCATATGGTGCCATCCCAATACTAGACTGATAGCTGTTGTTGTATGCAAACTCTGCCAATGGTAGGTGATCCTTCCATGAACCTCTGAAGTCTAGGACACAAGCCCTCAACATATCCTCCAGGATCTGTATAGTCCTCTCTGACTGACCATCCTTCTAGGGGTGAAAAGCAATACTGAACATCAAGTTCGTCCCCAAAGCCTCCTGCAAACTCTGCCAAAAACGCGATGTGAAGCGCGTGTCTCTGTCTGAAACAATAGACACTAGCACTCCATGCAATCGGACTATCTCTCGGACATACAATTGACTCAGTCTTTCTACTGAATCCTTCACTCGGATGGGAAGAAAGTGTGCAGACTTCGTCAACCTATCAACCACAACCCATACGACGTCGTGTCCCCTAGGTGACCGAGGAAGTCCTGACACAAAGTCCATCGTGGCATGCTCCCACTTCCGCTCTGATATAGGCAAGGACTGTAGCAACCCTGCCGGCATCTGATGCTCTGTCTTTACCTGCTGACAGGTGCGGCACCGGAAAACAAACTGAATCATGTCTCTCTTCATCCCCGTCTAGAAGAACTGACGACGAAGGTCATGGTACATCTTCGTGCCTCCAGGATACACGGCAAGACAAGAATGATGACTCACGTAATAACTCAGCTCGGCACGCCTCTGGCACAAACAACCTTTCGGCCAACCTCAGACTCTGATCTGGACCCACAATCCATCCTGCTCTATCCTCGCCACTAGCAACGCGATCTCGTATCATTTGAGCCTCTTGATCCGTTTGCTGGACCTCTAGCACACGTGCTATCAACGCTGGTCGGGTAACTACAAAAAATAAGGTGGCCCCCGTCACTGTCTCCCTGAGACACAGATCAAACTCCCTAATCTCTCTAAGCATATGCCACTTGCGTATAGCCACAGAAGCTAACGACTCGTGAGATCTCCTGCTGAGTGCATCAGCCACCACATTGGCCTTCCCTGGATTATACTGCAAATCAAAATCACAATCCTCTAGCAACTCCATCCATTGTCGCTGGCGCAAGTTTAGGTCTTTCTGTGAAAACAAGTATTTTATGCTATTGTGATCGGAGAAAACCTCGAAGTGCTCACCATACAGATAGTGACGCCATGTCTTCAAAGCGAAGACCACAGCTGCCAACTCCAAGTCATGCGTGGGATAGTTCCTCTCATGCATCTTCAGCCGCCGAGAACCATAGGCTACAACCTTTCCCCCTTGCATCAGAACACATCCAAGGCCATCGTGTGAAGCATCACAGTACACAGTATAACCCAAGCCTCGCTCTGGAATGATCAAGACTGGCGCGCTGGTCAACCTCGTCTTCAGCTCCTGGAAAGTTGACTCACAGGACTCACTCCAAGCAAACACAACTCCCTTCTGAGTCAGACACGTCATCGGTGTAGCAAGTCTAGCAAAGTCCTTCACGAACCGTCTGTAATAGCCTTTCAAACCCAGAAAACTATGTGTCTCAAAGACGCTCGTTGGTCGTTCCCAACGGGTCACAGCATCAGTCTTCGACCAATCCACAACTACTCCGGCAGTAGACACTACATGTCCCAAAAATCTCACCTCGGAGATCCAGAACTCGTACTTCTCATACTTAGCGTACAAGCGGTGCTCTCTCAGAAGCTGCAGAATGATGCGCAAGTGATCCGCGTGTGCCTCTCTAGTGGGTGAATATATCAGAATATCGTCCACAAACACCACTACAAAATCGTCCAGATAAGGATGGAAGATCCGGTTCATCAAACTCATGAACGTAGCAGGCGGGTTCGTTAGATCGAACGGTATAACTAGAAACTCGTAGTAACCATAGTGAGTTCGAAAAGTAGTCTTCGCTATGTCCTCATTCCTAATCCTCAACTTATGGTATCCTGATCTCAAGTCTATCTTTGAGAAGCAGCTCGAACCCCTCAGCTTATCAAACAAGTCGTCTATCCTCGGCATCGGATACATGTTCTTCACTGTCACCTGATTCAGTTTCCTGTAGTCGATACACAAACGCAAGGATCCATCCTTCTTCTTCGCGAAAAGAGTAGGAGCTCCCCACGGAGAAGTACTCGGGCGTATAAACCCTCTGTCAAGTAACTCCTGAAGCTGAACCTTAAGTTCATGTAACTCAGCGGGTGCAAAACGATAAAACTGTATAAAAATGGGAGCAGCATCGGGAACTAGATTAATAGAGAGCTCTACCTCACGGTTTGGTGGCAACTCGAACAAATCTTCAGGAAAGACATCTGGGTAATCGCACACCACCGGAGGTAACTCCCTTCGAACTCCAACCTCCTTGTGTAACGTAAGAGCTGAGAAAAAGAAACTTAGGTTGCCCTGGTTTCGCACAGTACTGGGTAAGGACCTCAGACCCTCATCTCGGTCTCCCACAAAACAGAAACGATCTCCCGCCAGAGTACAAATCGTCACCCTTCGTCGATCGCAATCGGTAAAGGCACGATAAGTGGTCAACCAGTCCATCCCTAGAATGACATCGGACGCAGTCATGTCTAGGACAACAAAGTCGAACTCTAAGCAACGACCGGCGACCTCCAACACGCAGGATCTACAGACAATGCTCAACTTCACACTCCCGCTGACTGGGGTCTCTACACACAAGGTACTACTCAACCAGTCCATTTCTAACCCCAAAGCAGATGCAAAAGCAGCAAATATGAACGAATGTGATGCTCCAGTGTCGATAAGAACACTGGCCCATGATCTGAAGACTAAAAGAGTACCTCTGATCACGGAGGTGATAGTAGTAGCATCGGGTACGACCGGTGCTCTGGAAGAACTACGCACTGCAAGAACGTAAGCTCTGGCCGGTCCACTGCGGTCCTGCGCTGTAGACTGTTTGCCTGACTGCACCGAAGCTCCTCCCTCTGTAAATCTGGACGTCTAAGCTCTAGGCTGTGAATGCATCTGTCTCCCCTGGCCTGATGGAACAGCTGGTGCTCCTGCTGTGCTCTGAATGCTCCCTCCCTGAGGACAGTTCCTCCGGATGTGTCCAGACTGCCCACACTCAAAACATACCGGTAATCCCCTCTCTGGCGTCTGCGACTGCGACTGTGCCTGAACAGGCGCTGCACTCCAGCACTTCGCTGCACGATATCCTGGCCGCTGGCATCTATGACAAAGTGCCCTCTGATCCAACCTTCCCATTGAAGCTACGGGAGTCCTGGATGTAAAAGGCTGTGGCGGGTATGATCCCACCGATGAGAACTCGGACCAGATGTCCGCCGACGCTTGTCCCTGCGTCCCTGAAGCTGTGTACGTCCCCCATCCTGCTGTCCCCTACTGTCCCTGTCTCTATGCGTCTCGTTCAGAGTGTCTTCCACCTTCATGGCGGTCTCGACCAACTCTGTAAAGATCCGCATCTTGAATCCTGCAACTCTATCTCGGATAGCAGGCCTCAAACCCCTCTCAAATCTGTTCACCTTGAACTCGTCTGTAGGTATAATCTCCTGAGTAAACCGAGATAAGCTAGTGAACTCGGCCTCATACTCGATCACGGTCATCGCTCCCTGAGTCAAAAATAGGAAGTCCTCTCTGTACCGATCCCTCAGAGTCGCTGGAAAGTATTTCTCTAGAAATACCTTCGTGAATGCCTCCTAAGTGCTTGCCACTGTAGTCTTGGCGAACTTCCACCACATATGAGTGCTCCCTTTCAGCTGAAAGGTGGCATATATAACCCTCAGGTCATCCTCCTCGATCTGAAGTGAATCAAGAATCCTGGTGACCAGCTCCAGCCATTCGGTGGCAACAGTGGGGTTGGGATCCCCAGAAAAGGTAGGAGGGTCTAGGTGGTGAAACTCACGCATCGCGACCGTTGCCCTAAGCTCATGTACTGTCTCTCTCCCCGTTGCAGCCTCAGGCAGTTGCTAAATGGAGCCTACCATCTCACGCAACAGATCTCTGTCACCAATAGGTCCTTGGGGTGCATTAGCATCCCCAACATCTGGGATTGGAACATCCCTTTGGCCAGAACCATGGCCACGGCCTCGACCACGGCCTCGTCCTCCCCGCGTGGACATAACTCTATACGAAAGCAACATAGCAGGATAAGAATCCGAACGACATGTTATTGCTAACGTACAAGACATAACACATAGGCATGGTAACACATAGCCACATAGATCATGCCATCACATCTCACATACCGAGGAGAACCGACAAGACAGAGTCGTCACTCTGGATCACCTACTTAGATTTCTTGCTAGAAATCACGTCCGTGAAATGCTTCTCTAACATGGCTCCCAAGTATGTTAACCCAAACGCCCGAAGGCAAGATTAATCAATCTTAAGGTCCAACCTCCATACCCACGTATACATCACAAGCTATCATGCTATGTTAGGAAAACGCTGTAACACATGCAATCAAGCACACATATATCCTCACAAGGTGATGTACCTTCATTCCCATGGCTCATAGGTATTCGAACCCAGAGCTCTGATACCAAGTTGTCACGCCCCAAACATCTGGTACACGCGAAAACCCACCAAAACTCCCATTATAAGTAAAATAAGTTTTACAGTTGGAAATCAAATATAACATTTGGATAAAAATTCCCCATAGTTCAACTCTCATAAACTGTAAATCATTCACTCTCATACATGAATAAGTATATCGCCACAAGGTGTACAAAATCGGCCTTCTAGAGCAGGCATCACATGTCAAAGATACATGTACAAAAAACAGGAGAAACTACTTCTAATCTTCCATCTCAACGGGCATCTAGGTCATCTCCTCTCGTCCACCTGAAAGGTTTTCAGAAAATCCCACAACGTGAGCCTAAGCTCAATAGTAACAGATAATAAAATTGTAAAGCAGGATATGCAATCATATGGTGGGAGCAAGCTCGACCACAAACACCTAAAAAGATTTTCTCACAAAATCACCAGTTTTTCATCTGAAAACCCTCATTTTTATTCTTGAAACTATGCATATAAATCTGAGAGTTATCATGCCACAGTTAAGGGAAAGTAGTAAAACAATGTTCTCCACTCGGGCCACAGCATCCGAGGAAAGAAGATAAATGAGATCCTATGTACCGACTCTGCCATATCAGACAAGGTAACCGCTATAGACTCCTGCCCATTATCCTAGTCCTGAACCACTGAAGATCAGCTAGATAATGACAAGTTCTATACGGAGTTACGACAATGCAACCACTTAGTTTACGGGACTGCCCCCGAGGGTACTAAGCACCTATAAACCACTTAGTTTACGGGACCACAGTCCGAGGGTACTAAGTACCCAAACACCTCGTTTACGGGGACTAACCCGAAGGACCGTAGGTACCTACGCTGCGCATGTTTCTGGACTTTCACCAAGGAGCAATGGAAGTCCACTCACAAACCCATTGTCCCGGTACATCTATGGATAACATTTCAAAACCAATCCATAAGCTGATACATGACACATGTAAAGGTATGGGATCCAATCCATGAACCATGGAGATCAAACAAAACATGTAGAAACATATTTTCACCAAAAACGTTTTAGAAGTTGAGACTCAACCCTACCGGCTAGCTCTAACCTTCCCAAAACACATTTTCCAACATTTTCTCAAACCCCCTTTTCAAACTAACTCTTTGAAAACCATGGATAAACTTTTAGAAAACGTAAAACCTCATAATATCATGGGATAAACATCACACGATGAAAGCCTGAAACAAACCATCAAAATGTTTCAACACTGCCTAGACCGCCCGAGACACCGCCCGATACACCGCTCGATCGATTAAAAGACCGCTCGAGCGGTCTCAAACCAGTACGGTTTCTCGAGATAGCATCAACAGTTTTCTTGAAAAACTTATTTTAAACCCCAAAATCAAACCTCCAAATACCTGTTTTCGATAATATATGGGCATACACAAACCTAAACCACCATCTAGCATTGATATGAACAATCAAAACCCAAAAAGGATCCTCAAAATCCGATTTCATCCACCCACAACAACGAAAAATGGTTTTTACACCAAAATCTGACTTTTCGTACATAAACCTCGTTTTCATGTATTTTGAAACGGTGAAACATCACAAGATTACATATAGCACCCTTATACAGTAGTAGAATCTGAAATCCTACCTCGTTGGGTCAAAAACTCAACGTCTCGATCCACATGCAAAATCGAGCTTCGTCGGAATCAAGTTCTGACTAGATGGATGCGTAGCCCACAGTGCCGATACTAAGGATCAACAGTTGGTCCGTCAAAAACCAAGCCCTGAGTCCCCGAGAAGTTAGAGAGAAGGTAGAGAGAATTTGGAGGAAACTTAGCTGTTAAGTAATGAAAATATCTTTTTAGAAAATATCTAAGCTCCGATATTTATAGGTCTCCAAAATATTTTTTTTTTAAATTTTGAAATTCGCACGGCTACTCCCTGCAACCCCGGGAAACAACCCTGCATGCTCAGAATAACTTAAACATGCATTAAAACGAATAATTTAAACACCGAACAAAAATATATGGAAAAACACGTCATCTACATATGAAGTCTCAAAAAGAGACGGGTCTGGGTCACACGATTTTCTTATGTGCTTTGGCTCATGGCATTCGTGCCACAGGTGAAGAAGAAGAACATTTTGAGGAGGGTGTGCTTGTAGGAGAAGAAGATTTCGAGGAACAGGGAGAGTGGCAGGAGCTTGCCAATCCCAATGACGCTGTTTGAAGACGTTGAAGTCTCTTTCTTTTTGTTCTTTTGTTCAATTTTCACGGGCATATTGTAACTTTAGTTAAATTCTCTAGATGACTGTAATCGCTAAATATTTTGAACAAGTTCTTAACCTTAATGATGTAGTATTTATCATATGTAATTATGAATGCATGGCTAGAATCTCTCTCTTAATTATAGTTACGTATGTCCCAATGTGCCCGTAAGACGGGGCGTCACAGGTCAACCTCTTCTTCAACTCTTGGAACACCTACTCACCGGGCTCACTCCACAAGAACATGACTTCCTTCCGCGTAAGATGCGTCATCAGTGCGGCAAGTCTAGAAAAGTCCTTCACGAATTGCCGGTCGTAGCCTGCCAAACCCATAAAACTACAGATCTCAAAGACATTCTTCATTCGTTCCTAATCCATTATTGCATCACTTTTCAAAGAATCCACTGATACTCCATCTTTCTACACTACATGTCCAAGAAATCTTACCTCGGACATCCAAAACTCACACTTCTCAAACCTTGCATACAAACGATGCTCTCTCAAAAGCTGTAGGACAATACGCAGGTGCTCTTCATGCATCTCCCTCGTGAGTGAATAGATAAGAATATCATCCACTAACCCAACCACAAAGCTGTCAAGATACAGATGAAAGATATGGTTCATCAAACCTATAAACGTCGCAGGAGCATTTATAAAATCGAACGGCATAACCAAAAACTCATAGTGACCATAACGAGTCCGAAAGGCGGTCTTCGCTATGTTCTCGTCCCTAATTCTCAGCTGATGGTACCTTGACCTCAAATCAATCTTTGAGAAGCAACTTGACCCCTTCAACTGATCAAACAAGTTATTGATCCTCGGCATAGGATACTTATTCTTCACTGTTACTTGATTCAGCTTTCGGTAGTCTATATACAACCTTAAAGACCCATCCTTTTTCTTAGCAAAGAGAGGTGGAGCTCCCCACGGCGATGTACTCGGACGTACAAACCCCTTATCAAGCAACTTCTGAATTCGTACCTTGAGTTCTCGAAACTCGACCAGTGCAAAGCGGTAAGATGGCATAGAAATGGGAGCAGCTCCTGGAACCAGATCAATGGAAAACTCCACCTCACGACTCGACGGCAACTCCAACAGATCGTTTGGAAAGAACACTAGAGAGTACCTCTGCTCCCGTGTCAATAAGAACACTGGCCCATGATCTATATACTGAGAGAGTACCTCTGATTATGGATGGAGTAGCTGCAGCATCAGCCACGATCGGTGCTTTGGAAGAACTGAAATTAGCAAGAGCATATGCTCTACCCTGTAGTGCTTTGGCCTGTCCACTATAACCCTGGGCTGTCGACTGCCTCATAAACTGTACTGAGGCACCCCTTTCTACAAAGCTAGACGTCTGAGCCCTAGGTTGCTAAGGAGTCTATCGTCCTTGTACGGGCGAAACAATTGGTGCTCCTATCGTACTCTATACACTCCCTCCTCGGGGACAATACTGACGAATGTGCCCAGACGGACTGCACCCAAAACATACTGGTGGCTCTCTCCCCTGCAACTGAACATGCGCTGAACTTTGAACCTGGCCCCTCAGTGGGCACTTTGTAACACAATACCCTGGCTGTCTGCATCGATAATAAGTGAACTCTCTCTGCTCTGGCCTTCTTGTTGAGGCTATTGAAAGGGCAGGTGTAGAAAACTGCAGCTGATACGATCCCATAGGATGAGAACTCGGACTAGATGACCTTCGGTGCTTGTTCCTGTGCCCCTGAAACTGTGCACCTCCCTTGTCCTGCTGGGTCCTACTCTCTCTAACCCTGCGGCTCTCTGCCATTGCATTCTCTACTCGGATAGCGGCTTCCACAATCTCAATGTAAACTCGAAAACCCAGTGCTGCAATTCTATCTTTAATTGAAGGTTGAAGACCCATTTCAAACCTTTTTGTGCGCAACTCCTTCGTTGACACCATCTCAGATGCAAACCACGACAAATTCGTGAACTTGGCCTCATACTGGACCACGGTAAGGTTCCCCTGAACAAGGGAGAGAAACTCCTCCCGGTATGTATCTCTTAAAGAACCCGAGAAGTACTTTTTCAAAAAGGCCCAAGTAAAAGCGGCCTATGTACCATCTATCGTGGTTTTAGCAAACTTCCACCACTCCCTCGCATCCTCTCAAAGTTAGAACGCCACCAACTTAACACGTAAAACATCCTCCCCAATCTCCAAGGTATTTAAGATCGTCGTGGTTACTTCCAACCACTCAGTAGCAACTTTGGGGTTTGGCTCTCTAAAAATGGTTGGAGGATCAAGACGTCGGAGCACGCACATTGCGACCGTCGCCCTTGGTTTGGGTACGCTCTCCCTTCCCCTAGCAGCCTTAGCCAGTTGTCGGATGAAGCCTACCATCTCACACAGCAAGTCTACCCTGGCAATAGGTCCTTGGGGAGTATTAGCATCCCCAACATCTGGGACTGGCACGTCTCTTCGACCTAAACCATATCCATGGGCTTGACCACAGCCTCGTCCTCCCTGCGTGGACATAACTCTATACGAAATCAACACAATAGTATAAGCTTTCATACAATATGTTATTTCTAACATAAATGATATAATCATGCTAATACATAGCCATTCAAGATTATATAAACACATTTCACATATCGAGGAGAACCGACAAGACAGACGCGTCAATTTGGATAATCTACTTAGATTCCTTGCTAGAAAATACATCGGCCATACGCATTTCTAACTTGGCTTCCAAATTTGTTAATTCAAATGCTCTAAGGCAAGACTAATCAATCCTAAGGTCCAACCTCCATATACACAAACTATCATGCTCAACAGGCTAGCATGCTCATGTTATAAAAATGCTTAAACACATACAATTAAGCACATACAATCATCCTCACAATGTGATGTACCATTTTTCCATGACTCTTAGGTATTCGAACCTAGATCTCTGATACCGAGTTGTCACGCCCCAAAATCTAGGGTCACATGAAAAGCCCACCGAACAACCATTTATAAAAAGATAAGTCTTACTAGTAAAACAATCAACCAAAATACAGCATTTGGAATTAAAAAGTGTACCCCAGGTTTATCTCTCGGTACAACATACATACTTTTCCATACATGCATAATATATCGCCTCAAGGCTTACAAACCTGCCCTTAGAGACAGGTAGCACATATAGGAATACATGTTTTCATAAAAAAAGGGAAAAACTTTATAAAGCCTCCCGTCACCATGGGCACCTCTAGATCAACTCCACGTGATCATCAACACCTGAAAAAAGTTTTAACAAATTCCACTACGTGAACCGAAGCCCAATGACGTAGACTACAATGCAGTAAAGCAAGATATGCAATCACATAGTATAAAGTTGATTCAACCTCATGAGCCTCAAAACGATTTTTCATCCTCAAAACTAAGTATTTCAAACAATGCGAACAATGTTTATCAGTTAAAGAAAAACGATAATAAACGTTATTTTTTTCACTCGGATCACACAACCGAGAAAAATAATTCCTATGTACTGACTTCGTCACATCAAGGACAGATGTGACAATTATAGACTCCTGTTCATTACATATCCCTGAATCATTTAAGACCTGTTAAGTAATGATAAGTTCTATACAAAGTCACAACAATGTAAACTAATTAATTTACAGCCTGAAACCCGAGGGTACAAAGTACCCACCACTTTATTTACGGGGAATAACTCGAAGGCACGAAGTACATACTCTGCGTACATTTTCGGACTTTCATCGAGGCGCAACTCGTGCCCAACACACCAGCTATCTCGGCACATCTATGGAATCATTTAAAAATCAACCCATAGCTCGACTATGAAAATATTTTCACAATTATACATTAAACATGTATAAAGATCCAGTGGCCAATCACCACATCATCCATCAAACATGGAGATCAATCAAAAATATTTGCAAAAATATTTCCACTATTTTATT
Organism: Heliamphora ciliata; assembly: GCA_032360265.1. Lineage (NCBI taxonomy): Eukaryota > Viridiplantae > Streptophyta > Magnoliopsida > Ericales > Sarraceniaceae > Heliamphora > Heliamphora ciliata. The sequence goes on from JAUMHN010411739.1 coordinate 10,865, forward strand.
AAAATGTTTAAAATTTGAGACTCAACCCCAATGGTTAGCTCCAAATCTCCAAAACATGATTTTTAAGATTTTCATAAATCCTCCGTTTCTAAAACTACATTTTTGAAAACCACAGACATCCACATGTCCATAACATGTAAAAACCAAGAAAAAGAGCAAAACATGCATTTTGTCCGAACAAACAAGGTTTAAACATGAAGTACAACATTTAAAATATTTTTAACCAGTAGAAAAGCGTATAATTGCACGTAGTACCCTTTAACGATAACATTGTCTAGGATCCTACCTCGATGAGTCAAAAACTCAACGCCTCAAAAATCAAACTTCGTCGAAATGAGAATCTGTCCGGATTGATGCGAAGTCTACAGCGTGGATAGCAAGGATCTACTAACTGATCGTAAAAAACCAAGCTACTGCCACCAACCAAACGCAACCAAAAACGTTTAAGGACAAACAACCTATCATACATATAATGATAGAAACACATATAACCTGTTGTTCAACTATGATGGAGAAAAACTAACACGTCACATATATATAACAAAAAAGAAACGAAATTGGGTCTCACACACTCTCACCTTGTTTAAACGATACGTAAACCACCTCCTCACAATGGTCCAAGACTCAAACGTCCGATGATAAAACCCCGGTGCCTATCAAGTAATAAAAACATTACATAAACGTTGCGCACTACTTCCTATCATCACACGGTAAATGAAAGGTTCGGGTTTTCGGATCGGTTCTATCGTTGATAGCGCAAACCTTATTCTTTTAAATCTTTAAAGAAAAACTCATTATTTATGATGTTTTATTGCCCATTGGAGTCAAATAAACACTTGCCAAAACTTGGACTCACTCATGGTAATTAAATCACTTACCAAACATTGTTCATCATCATTAACCAAAAATTCAGAATCTGTTGGTCTCACCGAAAAATATTCTTAAAATCCTTATCCTCAATAATTTGTTACGAAACTTGACGGGGAAGTAGATATACATGTTAGGCACAAGTTTCATGAAGAAAGATAAGCCATGGAATGTCTCTAAGTAGGGCCAAATATTCGTTGAACAAAATAGGTCCAAAAATGACGCTGTTTGGTAAAAATGAGTTTTAAGAAAAACTCTATTCAAATCACTCCAAATAAATTTTGAATGAAAGATAACTAAAAAATTTAGCTTTGGACATAAACTTTGATATGAGGGGTTTTTCTGGAATTTTGCTAAAACTCAGCAAAGTGGTCTGTTTTTATGTTACTTTGGTGTAAAAGCATAACAATTATGTTTGGGGCACTTAGACATCATTCTAGTTTCTACAAAAAATCAAACATGCTAACAATAACTTCATGAAGCTCTAGTAAAATAGGTTTGGAAAAAGACATTATTTGGTTCACCAAAAAATTCTGGTAAGGTGGAAATAATAGCTTGTTTCTTGGTTTTTTTTTTTCCGGTAAACTTGTTCCTATTCTTGTTTAACTTGGTTTACGGGTCCATATATGTTATTTAAACATAAAAACCAGTATACTGCAGAGGTCCAATTATCCACATAACATGCTCGTTTAATTCATAGAAAAAAAAAACAATCCACAAGGTGTAATTCCAACCAACATAACTAAGCTATCTCCCATTCGATTATCTTTCAACCTCCTTATTTCTAAGTTTGTTCTTAGGTCTTTAAATCTTATTAAATGTTGTAGAGTGGGGTTAGAAGAGAAGGTTAAGGATAGTTCTTAGGAGTGCCTACCTCGAATTCTTGATTAAGGATGTTTAAGACTTAACTTTAGCCAACTTGAGATCAACCTTCATCATCATCATCATCTTCTTCTTCTTTTTCTTCTTCTTCTTCTTCTTCTTCTCCCAAGTGCTCACTCTCTCTCGAGAATTCTTCTCTTTGGCTGAAAATAACAAAGGAAGAGGGGCAGGGTTGACCTTGCTTTTATATGCTTGAGGGAAGGACTTAAGTGCAATTACAATTGGATAGGTAGGGACCTATTTTATAATTTAGGCTTGGTAGACCAATGTGTTGTCAAGGGAAAATGACGAAGAGTTGGAAAAATTTTTAATTGAATAAAACTCTTGTAGCTAAAAAAAGCAGAAAAGTGTTTAAAATATCTATGAAGTTATTTTGGTACAAAATATTATAGGTGGATATGATTATCCTAATTTTTTAGAATTAGAATTTTGGCTCAAAAAAGATAAGTGAAGTTTAAAAATATTTATTCTATACAGAACTACTAATTTTTATATAGAAAAGTTCTAAGATAGTACAATTTGGTGTTTGGTTTCAAGAAAAACCCCTTAAAGCAATTAAAGTACAACTTTTGTACTTTTTGGCACACACTTCAAGGTGATTGGCCATGTGGGTTTAATTTTTCTTTTTTTTTAATTATTGGTTTTTATATTTAATAATTGGGCTTTTAACAATTTACCCTCTAAAAGATATTCAAATGTGCAGTTAACTTTCTAAAAGATTAATTTATACAAATTACCCCCTAAATTAATTTAAGTGTAGCAATAACTCCCCAATTTAACTTTCGTTAATGTTTTTGTCAAATTTTTCTATATATGCTAAAAATGTAATATATTTGAGGGGGCTTTTGACATTTTACCCCTATAAGATTCAAAATGTATAATTATATATCCTCTTAAAAAATTAATTGGAGTATATTGTGATTTGACTTTTATTCAATTGTATCAATGCCCTCCTTAGCATAACTTTCATCCACATTTTCGTTAAATTTCTTATACATTCTAATCACATAATATTTTTTGGGGAAAAAATAGTAAAATTGGTGATGATACCTCGACGGTGGAAACGTGGGAGTTGTGCCTTCCGACCTCCTGTGCGTTCTTCCCTTTCCCTGTGAAGACAAAGTCAGGACTTGTACCGGTGGGGTACCGGCCGAGTACCCTTTGATGCTTAAGTCAAACCTCCTTCAATATATTCACTCAGAAGTAATAGTTTTTGGGATAAAAACATACCTTTATAGGAGGGAGTTGGGGTCAATATATGGAGAGAGTCCCCTGTGGGATTGAATCAAATCCCACAGTTTGTGCCGTTATGATCCCAAGAAATCAGCCCTCTCCTAATAAGGTGGGCGTGCCTCTTGAATTAACGGAGCCAGTTGTGGATAGGTTCGGCGCCTACCCAATCGGTCGTTTGCCCAGGCCTCTGGTTTTACCCGGTCGGTCACACATTCCCGAGCGCGGTCATCAACCAGTTGGACATGGTCGACCACATCAGATGTCCCCTCATTCTCGTGGTGCTACTGCTTGGGCGTCCTAGGGAATGCAGCTCTAGGTTGACCATCGCTAGTTTAGCGGCAGCCTGCATTCATTTCAGTGGCACTACCGAATACGAGGCAATCGCTCATTTAATGTCCGTCCGTTAGGCTCTTGCGTTGGGAAAGAGGGGGAGAATACTTTGACACCGGGCACCATTTCAACGGTGTTATCTTGC
>JAUMHN010411748.1:0-14320 GCA_032360265.1 Heliamphora ciliata
GGCCCCCGAGAAGTTAAAGAGAAGGTAGAGAGAAAAATGGAGAAACTTAGACTTGAAGTTTTGAAAATATCTAACTCCAGATATTTATAGGTCTCCAAAATATCTTTGTTTTTTTGAATTTTTAAAATTTGCACCGTAACTCCCACAGCCCCGGGGACCAACCCCGCATGCATATTTAAACCGAAACATGCATCAAATGCATATAAACATGTTAAAGCAAAAATGTCAAAATGTGCGTCGAAAAATGCCAAAAATGCATATATATCGAAAAATAAGGACGGAACTGGGTTTCACAACTCTCCCTCCTTAAGAAATTTCACCCCTAAAATTCAACACCGAAACGCAAGCCAAACACCAACTCATCGACTATCAACAACCTCTGTTGCAAATCCAACAACACTGTACAACTGCGAAAATGCCGCTAACAACTGAAACCCCGAACCTGTCGTCACACGAGGTAAATACGACTTGAAGATTCGATCTCCATGGAAACTGTCCACACGTGCAAGTTCCACTCACACCTCTATCACCCATGAGACATCCATGAAACGTCAGATCAAAATCCAACTCACACTGTACACAAACCACTCGAGCAACAAACGCATCACATGAGACCAATCCACTAGGGTACTTGTTCTCAAACACTCTCTACGCCTGAACATAGAGACTACCACCCCTTCATTCTTACTACCACAAACTGGCTCAATCACATCTCACCATGCACATCAAGGATTATCTTTGCGATTCCAAACACAAGATGTCGAACACTGACATCGATCACACGAAGTCACACACCCCGTGCACAAACTTTACACCAAAGGACCACCGATTTTGATACCACATCATTAACCCGCTGATGCTAACAACACCATTATGTAGCTAACACAAAACCCATCCACGAGCAACAATACAAACATCCAGTTCCAGAGAGAAGCTCACTTAACTTACCTGGAATACCAAAGAATGTACTTCATCTCAACCTTCATCTTACCAAGGAGAAACGCTAGGTGACACATCATTGCCCTAGACAAGGTTCCACACAACTGAAAAATGACTCCAGCATTAGAGCCACAAAATCTCTTGATCTCAACAAATCGCTCGACCAAACACGTCACGAAGACAGAACATCTCATAGGTATCCGACAACCTATACAAACTCAACCGTATCTCCCGTGCCACAACACGTCACCACACATTACTGCACAACTCAACGTCTCGCCATCAGATCACTGATACCAAGACTATAGATCCATCTCAAATCACACAAGATCGCCGTCATCTATCAAGGCAAACATGATGACCATCAGTCAACATCAACCCCAACGCAGAACACATACATCAATTCCCTTGTCAACAAGAACAAGAACAAGCACAAACACAAGCATTCTTGGTCTACCAACTCGACCTCACAGGGAACACAACCCAAATGGTTCAACCATCACATAAACAAGCCACACTGACTAGGTTACCACGACCTATCATGTTTACTACACTCATATGTACTCTTTTACAGTCTTTCACCGCGGGATAGTACTAACCCCACCATGCGATTCTTTAAGGTCCCCAACCGCGGGAGCAATCGGATCCCAGGTCATACACACAAATAGTCGGATGTAGAGGTCATAACACGGATACCAAATCCATAGAGAGTTTCACAGTCTCAAAGCACAACCAAAACCTGAATCGATCAAGAACTCAGCATCTCCGTCCAACCGAGATGAAACAACTTGCAACAGACAACCGTCTACAAAGAAACTCTATCTCCGTCTAGAGGAGAGAAAAGGGTCAACAAAACCCATGACCCGATCTCTGCGTACTCCCAGTACTCATCAACACTTGGTCCTCAAGAACCCTGTAAACCTTACCTTGAGACCACACCAACCATAGTCAAACAGCTGTCGTCAACCACAATCACGGTACTCAGACCATTTGTTATGCCAAGCTCTCAACTCTTCGACGTCATTCGCACACATACGAATATCATTAATCCGTATACCTTGTACAACACATCCCCTCTCATAGGACTACGAGCTCATCACTAATCAGGCACAGAAACACACGTTAACATTTCCATCACGCCAAAACCTCACTCCACCATGTTGTGCTTACTCACCTAACTAGGAAAATCACAACCACGTCACGGCCTTGAGCCCACCGTTTAAGCAGCTCACGTAGAAAACGCACGGCACCAAACAAGGGAAACCCAATCCTGAGACTTTTCATCCAGAGGTACTAATAACTCCTACCACTACGCAGGCACCTTCCGCACTTCTGCTCTCAAAGCACACATCAATCACAAGTATCGTAACCCACAATTTCTTACCTAACGTCCCAGGTTAGCCAAACCACGCGGTCCATTGCTGAACCTTATCACTCCACACTTTGTTCCCATGGGTAGACAACATACCCACCTCAGAACCAAAGGTCGAACACAAACAACCTTCAAACATATCACACCCAAGATACATCATCTCAACACTTAGCCAACTACATGCACCTAGCACGGTTCCCAAACTCGATATCCTAATCACTAGGATATTGACCAAACCACGACTTTGTATTCCCGTAGGAATCCCACAAAACTGATACTCGTCGCATGCTGGAACGCATGCTGGAATCATGACCTGAACCCTTACACATTCCAACACCGTCTCGACCCAAGCTCATCCAAGCATATCTGTAACTCATACTCGCCCCCATATCCTTGAGCTCACTCACTCGAAACTCAATTCTCAAATCTCAAGAAGGTATACAACATCCAAGGTCATCAGAGTACTCAGACTACCAACAACATCGTCAGATAATACTCTAACTACCGTCAACATCCTGCTGACCATCATCAACATCCTGACTACCAGGAAATATTTCTAGAACTGCTCACGTTCTGCTGCCTCAATATATACCTGGCCAAGGATTACTACGCTCCCATCCACTATGTTCTCGTCTATACCCCATCCTGAGTACACAGCTCATGACATAGCATAGCTAAAGACGTACCTAATCCATCACACGATCAAAACCATGTACGCCAAACCCTAACCGAAAGGGATTACCACCTTCCACAAAGCTAACCACCTATCCAGTCACAACAACTAATACCTAGGGTTTCCAACTCCCCATCGCCCCTACTCACAAGGCTATCCATAACACATCTACAACTTCCAACAACATACTCACAAGGGGAGCCGACTACCAAAGCCAAAGCCATCAACCATACTTCGACTACACCTGAACAAAACTTTGTTCATACCAACACTTGGCGGTTTACCAACCGAGGCTAACCTCACTCGGCTGAACCCAACTCACTGATGAGTTCCACAACATACCAAGCGACAGACGCTCAACCCATAATCGTACCTCTGCAACTGATAACAACCGAGTTGTACATCCATAACCCAAACCACAGTCTCATCGTGTCATCTCTAGAGGTGTACAAGTTATATATAGAAAACATGAAACACGACAACCTAAGGTTGATCCATCATGTTATTTTTAACACATACCACATAATCATGCTAATACATAGCCACAACGATTATGCAGACACAACACCGATACCAAGGAGAACTGATAAGACTGACGCGTCACTTTGGATAACCTACTTAGATTCCTTGCTAGAAATTATGTCCACAAAACGCGTTTCTAACTTGGTTCCCATGTTTGTCAATCCAAACACCCGAAAGCAAGACTAATCAATCCTAAAGTCCAACCTCCATACTCACATATACACAATCATCATGCTATACAGGCTATCATGCTTATGCTAGAAAACGTTTAAACACATGCAATCAAGCACACGCACATCCTCACAAGGTGATGTACCCTCTTTCCTATGGCTCTTAGATATTCGAACCCAGAGCTCTGATGCCAAGTTGTCACGCTCCAAACACCAGGATCACGCGAAAGCCCGCTAAAACACTTTTTAAGAAAATAAGATTTGCAGTTGGAGAACTATCAACTCAAAAATATATAATATTTGGATAAAAGAGTCCCAAAGTTCATCTCTCATATACAATAAACATGAAGTCTCATAGATGAATAAGTATATCGCCTCAAGGCGTACAAAACTCGCCTTCTAAAACAGGCATCACATGTAAAAATACATGTCTCAAAAATAGGAAAAAATTACAGCAAGTCTTCCATCAGCACGGGCATCTAGGTCAACTCCACATGTTCATCTAAAAAAGGGTTTTACAGCAAAATCTCACGCCGTGAGCTGATGCCCAATAGAAACAGACTAAAAAGCTGTAAAGCAGGTTATGCGATCATAAGCATACGGGCTCAACCACAGGAGCCAAAAAGATTTTTTCAACCCAAAATCATAAGTTTTCCATCAGGCTAACACGAGCCTCAAAACGGTTTTACTTCATAAGACCACATATTTTCATCCTTAAAACCATGCATATCAACAATGTAGATAACGTTTTCACAGTTAGAGAAAAGCAGTAACCAAAACGTTATTTTCCACTCGAATCACACACCGAGGAAAGAGAAAAAATATTTTTTACTCGAAACACACACAACCAAGGAAAATAAAATGGTAAAATCAATAATAAAACTGTATTCTCCACTCGGGCCACACCGTCGAGGAGAAAAGATAAAAATATTCTTCTGTACTGACTCCGCCACAAAGGGACAGAGGTAGCAACTATAGACTCTTGCCCATTACCCAATCCCTAAACATCTTAGGACCGGTTAGGTAATGACGAGTTCTATACGGAGCACCAACACGTAACTGCTGACTTTACGGACTGAAATCGAAGGATAAAAGTACCTACCACCTTCTTTACGAGAATTATCTCGAAGGACCAAGGGACCTACTCTACGCACGTTTTTGGACTTCTACCGAGGGCAGCTCGTGCTAAATATCCGTTATCCCGGTATATCTAGTGAATCATTTCAAAAATCAACCCGTAGCTCGACTACGAAAATATTTTCACAAATATACATTAAACATGTATATATAGACCCATCCATCAACATGGAGATCAAAAAAGTATTTTCAAAATATTTTTTTCCATTTTCAACAAAACGTTCCAAAAACTGAAACTCAACTCCAAGGGTTAGCTCCAAACCTCCAAAACACAAAGTGTTGAGATTTTCATAAAACCATTTGTTTTCAAAACCACCTTTGAAAATCATACATCCACAAGTCATATGATATAATAAACCAAGAAAAGCGAAAAACATGCTTTTTACACAAACAAACAAGGTTTAAACATAAAGCATGACATTTGGCCAAAAACAGATGAAAGATGGTTAAGAAAGTTTGACATACCCTCACTATTTTGGCTATAACTTTTTTTATAAAAAGAATTTTATTGTGAGAGAAGTGTCATTGGAAAGAAGACTTCTGGGGATACAATTTGAGCACAAAAATGACCTAATTCCGAGTCTGGATGAGAGAGATATGATCAAAAGAAAATGGTCAAAAAATGGCCCTGCGGCCACGATGCTCTCTAAGCGCTCGCTAGGCGCTTGAGCACCTCACCGCCAGAAAGCAGCGCTCGCTAGGCGCCCGCTGGGCACTTGAGCGCCCTTCAGCGTGCACAAATGCTCCAGACTTTCCTTTTTTCGAATTCCAAGCCCCAAAACTCTCAAACACTCACAAAGATGCTTCAAAACACATATAAACCTACCAACCTACATATTATTAAAAATCCATGGACATACAAGAGCCCAAAACATCAAGAACCACCGAGGGAAAAGCCTCAAAACTCAGTTCTCCCAACCGAAAACAACACAAAAAATGATTTTAAACCAAAACCGATCTTTAAATCGATTTTTCGTGCATTTTTAAACTGTAAAGATGCATATGATTACACGTAGATCCCTTTAAGACAATAGAGTCTAGGATCCTACATTGGTGAGTCAAAAACTCGAAGCCTTGATCTACGTGCAAAATCAAGCTTCGCCGGAATAAAATTCCATTTAGATGGATGCGTAGACCATGACGCTAATAACAAGGATCGGTTGTTGGATCATTAAAAATCAAGCTCCAGGCCCCCGAGAAGTTAGAGAGAAGGTAGAGAGAAAAAGGAGAAAACTTAGTCGAGAAGTTTTGAAAATATCTTTTGAAAATATTTAACTCCAGATTTTTATAGGTCTCCAAAATTTCTTTTTTTTTTTGAATTTTTAAAATTTGCACCGTAACTCCCACGGCCCCGGGGACCAACCCCGCATGCATATTTAAACCGAAACATGCATCAAATGCATATAAATATATTAAAGCAAAAACGTCAAAATGTGCGTCGAAAAACGCCAAATATGTATATATATATCGAAAAAAGGACGAAATCGGGTCTCACAGGTTCAATCGAATTGCTTTCCTCTAGTGGCTTTTCGGTCGATGGAATTAAGGGGTTCTGTTGACTGGATTCATGAAGTGGGGTGTGGGTCATTTCTTGTTGTGGTTGGTGCATGGTGAGATGCGTGTGTGGTGTTTGTGCATAGTTGGGTACGGGGCATGCCTGGGTCCGTGGTTCTTTTCCTAAGAAGGGAGTTTTGGGAAAAGATGGGGTTTTGGTGAAAATTATTTTTGTTACATATATTTGATGTGTTGTTTACCGCTTTGATTGTTGTTTAGAACTGCATGTTTATGTACACATGTTATGCGTGTTGGGGTTTGGTTTCGTTTCTTCGTTTGGTTTTTCACCCAGCGATATCCGCTCGAGCAGTGGTGGCCTGACATGATAATCGATAAAGCCTATCATGCCTTGATTTTTGAGCCAAAATGTCTTTTTCCTAGTTTTAAGTTGGTCGTGTCGGGCTGTGTGGCATGTGATGCTGAGGTATGTGGCGTTGTTATGTGAAACGTAGTGTTTTATGTGATTTAGTGTATTTAAAACTCTAGTTTTATTCATGCATGTTGTGGGACGGATATGTGGTCCTGGTATATATAAAACTCTAATTTTATTTACATGTGTGTCTATAAGCGATGTGGACGAAAAAGTGGTCCTAAGCGTTATGGATGGAAAATTGGTCTGTGGACGAAAAAGTTGTTTGATAAAGGTTAACTTTGATTAACCGTTGACGAAAAAGTGGTTCGATAAACATTAGCTCTGGTTAGTGTGGACGAAAAAGGGGTTCGATATTTGTTAACTCTGGTTAACAATGCATGTGTGTGTGTGTGTAGGAATCAGAGGGGCAAAAAAATGGTCCTAACGATGCATTTGTGTGCGGGTATCTGAAGGGTAGAAAAGAGATCCTGAAGAGGCATGTGTTGCGTGTGTTTCATGAGGTGCATTGTGCGGGATGCATGTGTTGGGTCGTGTGGGTGGCGTTTGTCGCGTGAGTTACATGTGTTGCATATATTAACTCTGGTTAACGGTGCATTAGTTGGGGCTGCGGTTACTCGGTGAAAGCCCAAGAAGGTACATGGATTGCATGTGAAGTATTATGGGATGGATAAAACTAATTTCAAATTGTTTTTAGGACTTGTGTGAGTCGTGATATAAAATCATTTCAAATCGGTTTTTTAGGATCTTGTGAGTCAAATATGGTTCTTATCCTTGCATCCCGTGTATGATATGGTTTTACTCGTGAAGATGTATATTAATTTCACATGTGTTGCGTTATGTGAATTGCATGTGTTGCATGTGGGGCTCGTGGGAGTCTTAACTTGTAAGAGTCTATCTTTGTTGGTAAGCATTATAGTATCTATATATCGAAACTATTTGTGGATTCGCATGAGTAATGATATAAAACTGTTTTCCAAGTGTTTTTCCTCCTGAGACTCGTATTAGTTCAGATATAAAACCGTTTTCAAAATCGTTTACAAGGCTCATGTGAATTAAAAACCGCACATCGTTTTCCTAGCATGTTTTACTTTTATTTCATGTTTGTCTAGTTTCTGCTTAGTTTTGGCTTACGGTGTGGAATTTAAAATATTTTTCAGGTACTGGTTACTCAGGTTGATTCGGGGTTACCGGAGACGCAGAAGATCTGTAGTATTTCTTTTTATTCTTTTTGAACCATGTATGTTTACATGTTTTATTGGTGTTGGAACCGTATACTGTAAGCCTCTTTGGCGATTATATTTAATGCATGCATGTTTTACTTTGCGAGTAAACATCGGGTTTGGTGTTTTATATGGTTGTTATGGGTGTTTCACGTGATCCGGAGTTTGGACACTCGAATCCAGCATCCCTTGAGAAATGAAGTTCTTCCTTAGATTCGGCACATATCTAACCCCCAATCAAAATCAAAACGGTCCCATCAAGCCTGCAAAACCACATTATCCCTATACTGACAACTATGCACATTGTATTGTTAGCCATCCTAACAGTACCCTTATCGCATGCCTGATACATATCAAAATACTCTCTGATTGCACGTATGTAGAACGAACATCCAGAATCTAATGTCTAATCTAATTTGCACATACCTGAAGTAACTGTGAGCACCTCTGATTCTTCATAATTGGAGCCCTCTGTAATTGTTGTCTCTAATGATTGTTCATTTATTCCTTGTCTTCCTTGTATTTCAGACAATTCCTCTTCAGATGACCTTCTTTGTTACAATAGTAGCACTTCCCTTTGTAACCTCTCGACTTGGAACCACCTTTCATCTTGGACCCCTCCTGCTTCACTGTCGCCCTGCCCCTAACTTCCCCATTGCCTAATAGAGCCATGATGCTGTCTCCCTATGATCTGTCACTCTCCCTCTTCTTCAACATCTCATGAGATATGAGAGCAGCAACAACCTCATCTAACCCAAGAGTATCTTTTTCAAACATCAGTGTAGTCCTCAAATGCTTGTATGATGAAGGCATTGAAACCAACAAGAGAATTTCTTTATCCTCGCCTTCGATCTTTGCACCGATAGAATCCAATTCTGCCAGTATCTTGTTGAACTCGTCCAAGTGCTTCATAAAGTTCGCTTCCTCTGTAATCTGAAGTGCATATAACTGTTTGTTTAAAGATAACCGATTTGTCAATGTCTTGGACTTGTACCTGTTCTCCAACTTAGCCTAGAGTTCTGCTGGATCGCTTTCGTTGATGATTTCCTGAAGAGTGCTATTCTCGAGATACAATTGGGTCGTACTGTTCGCCAAGTCCCGCATCTCATCCCACTTTATGTCCTTCATCGTTTTCGATTTTTCTGACGTTTTCCTGAGAGCCTTGATTAGCCCTTCACACGTTAAAATATTCTTCACCCTTTGCTGCCATAAGGTGAAGTCATTGTGGCCGTTAAAAGGTTTAATCACAAAATTCGAACTCTTCAAAGCCATTAGATTTGTGTCTGGCAATCTCTCACAATCTGAACTCGTCACAATACCAAATATGTGTAATCCTTATCCCACGTAACCTAAATCAACTACGATTGTACCCGATCGCTCTTAATTTTACTCGATCACACTCGATCAATCTCAATCTATGCCGATCTGTCCAATCTAAATAACCGGTGCAGAAATAGAAAAATCTGACCGTACCGATGAATCTGCAGTGCCAAAAAATCTTAAGAGACATCTTCTCCTGAAATTATTTTACTATATATACGATCCGATATAAAAAATAATTTAAATAGTTAATTTCATGCTCCTACCACACTAGATCAGAACCTTAGAATAACTCCATCACCACCATAATCTTTATGCTAGCCCGTAATTTTCGAGAATCACCGAATCACAATGCACTAAATCACAATCCCATCAAATTTCAACCCAAGGCTCAGTTAAGATTCAAATCAAGTTATAACAAAAACAATAACATGGCAATTCCCAAACACCAAACCAGTGAATACATTCATATAAGATCAATGAAAAAAAGAACCTTCCTTTATAAAAAATAACGCTGCCGCAGTCGTTTTTTTTTCTTTCCTGTGCTAAAAAAATATTTTTGATTTATACGAATCGAAATCAAATATAATACCTGTGCTCTGATCAACCACCGTGGTTTCGAATCGTTAATCGTTGGCTCTAATACCACTTATTGAGATTTTAACACCAATTCCCGAACACGAACGGAAGCAAACCCACACATAAAAAGCAAAAAATAATTAACACTGAGGATTTACGTGGTTTGTCCCACACCGGTCTACGTCCACGAGCGAGAGAGAAAATATTTTATTATGTCGTATGTGAAAGAGTATAAAACCCATCTCCCTTCTCTCTACGAGTTAATCTCACAATTTTCTGTCCCACGACCTTATTCCTTAAGGCTCCTCTAGTGTTCCTATTTATAGGCACACACGTAGAAACCCTAAAAAATTCTAGTAAGCCCATATTACTATAATCTCTATACATAAAGAATTCTAGTAGACTTCTAATTTCACCACAACTCAATTACACATAGACAAAAAATAATATAATAAAATACGAGCTTGGTAGAATACAAGACACAGTCCAATAGATAGTACAAGATAGTAAATGCTTACTTTTCTGTTTTCAAATAGTTTAAATAATTTCTAGTTTATTAGTTGCGGGAGTTGGTCATAGTTGGTGGTTGAATAGTCGTCGAAATTGATTGTCGGTGGTCACTAAAGGTGGTCATCGGAGATGGAGAGATAAAAGTGTTGAGATGGAGAAATAATGTATTAATTAGAAAAAAAAAGAGTATTTAGAGGAGTATGAATATTTTGGTTTAATTTGACATAATAAACTTCAAGAGTTAACATACTTTTTGTCAAATTTATTATTGTATGAAATACTAATTATGAATCTTACACACAAAAAAAACTATAAATAAACTAGCATACTTTACCTTAGTTAATTAATATATCCTACTTTTGTAATTTTTATTTAAAAATTCTCATTAAGTCTCTACGAAGAATCAATTAGCGACTGAAGGTGAAAAATTATTTTAACTAAAAATATAAAAAATAAAAATACTCATCTCTTTTTTCTGTTCTTTTTAAAATTTTATTTTTCTATATATGCCACTACAATGGTTAACTATCTTTAATCATTTATTAATTTCAAAAAAACATATTTGTGTTTTACAAAAAATATATTTATTAACACTTGAAAACAAAATTATTTTAGAACTTATGATTCCTTTTAAAAATGTAAATCATTCGTAAACTATGGAATATGATAATCAATAGAAATTTTAAAATGATTTTCATTTTATAAATCAATTAATTGAGTAGGCTAGCCAATTCAATTTTTGAAGAAAAAAGTTCAAGTATACACTTCAAGAAAAAACAATGGGATGAATTAGCTAATAAGATAATTTTAAATTTTTTAAGATTTAAGATAAGGGATAAAACAATTAAATTTTGCAATGTGAGGATGTGAAAAAAATTTGTTACAAAAAATCTTGTAATGTTAAAAGAAATTAAATTGCCAGGTATTTGTGCACACCTAGCGTTTTGGTCTTTTTTTTATTTAATTAAATTTATTAATGATTTTCATTTATCATTCCCAATTTTTCCCAAATTTTATCATTTTGTATTTATGTTTAAATTTTTGATATATTTGAGCTGATGTATATTATATTTTAACGAATAAAATAATACACTAAACTTAAACAAAAAATTAATCTATTTTTCATAAAAGAAAAATGAAATATTTTAAAAGAGATATTTTTGAATATATAGCTAAAATACTATATGATAGGGCAATTAGAGGCATTTAAAAATAGAAAATAACAAACATCTATTAATTTTGTGAGACACACATTGTTTAATTTATAAATAATTTATTTTAAAAAAATATATGCAATAACTGAAGGAAGTTAAAATATTATATTTTAGGATAAGAATTTTTCAAGTTAAAAAATGTCTTATTAATCAAAGAATTAATAATATTGACAATGATTTGGGTTCTATGTAGCATATTTTAAATAGCATAATAATTAAATATAAAAAATATTATCATAATTATAAAAGTAGTCAATACTTTCATAAAATGTGTTTCATAGAATTTATAACTGAACATAAATTTTCTAATGTAGTTAATACTTAGTTCGTGTTGTATTGTACCAAAAATAATTATTTAAAATTTTATTTTAATTACTAACCTGTAGGATAGTGGCTAACGTCCGGATATCATCCACAGGAATTGAATGCAATTATGATTTATTTATAAATATTTTATCAAAAATTTTCTTTAAGAAAAAGAGATTGAATTTGATTATGATTTTAATTAAACTAAAATGTTAGGAAATCAAAGTTTGGGAATTCAAGTGGGAAAGATATTCTTAAGGGTTTAGAATCCTTCCTAACCAGTAGCTCTTAGTTTCATTCAAACTCTAGTATATCTCTATTTGATTCAACCCAATCCTATCACGACTACAAGACCGATAACAATCATCAAGAGATTAAGCTTGAATCCAAACCGGGCATACTCTATCTAAACTTTTGCATAGATCGTCCGGAGCACAACTTGTCCTAACAAAGTATAAAGTATCTAACATTTGAATATCGAAACACAGATATAATAATTGTATGATCTCGCTTTTACAATCACAGAAAATAAAAATAGACCTAGATAATCAAATTAAAAGCTAATTAATCAAACGTTAATGTCTCAAATCATACAATGAATTGAATCCATATTAAAGAATAAACAAATGAGTTTAAACTACTCCTAAAAATACCAAACTAGGAATTCATCATCCCTTGAGAATAGAAAAAACTTAGCCGCTCGTATTGCGACTAGAAAGCATGAAAAGTTGAAGAAGATGTGAGCCTCAAGTCTCCATCTTCAACTTTCTTGACACGTCCCAAGCCTTCTGTATTGGCCTCCTTGCTTCCCTCGATCTGTCGTCTTCTAAAATTAGAGACGTCCATCTAAAGAACATAGCTAGTCTATTTAGAATTGCTCCTCCCGTCCAAAGTTGCAGACTTCGAAAAGAAAACTGACTGCGTGCCCCGTCTGGACACTAGTGTCATCCGTCTGGACAGTTTGAGAATTCATCCGGACGCTGGTGTCTTCCGTCTAAACAATTTTATTTCTGTCAAGGTTCGGACGCCCATCCGGATGTTTTCTCTCTGGTAGCTTTCCCATCAAGAAGCTAGGATCGTCCATCCAGATGCAACTTTTATAGAAATTCCCATTTTGTCCCTCGTCTCCTTTTTATCCCATTTTATACCATTTTTTTTTCTCTAAGTCACTCTCGTTGATGCTGATGACAAAAATACTATGTTAGCCCAAAGAATTTTTAATTAGATTTTAATGATTTTAATAATTTATTTTTCTAATTAAATTGATTTAAAAAGATAATATTTAATCCTTCCAAGAAAGTAGTGTCGACACTATATGACTAATGAGTCGACACCTTAAGCCATTTGTGTTGACTCTTTGCATCAAATGGGTTGATACTCAATGTTCTCATAAAAAACGTTTTGTGTCGATATAAATTGATATTTGAGTCGACACCTTAAATAAAGAATGCTTGTGTGAAACCTTGACCCATTTTCTTCTTCGGCATTTTTCGACGCACGTTAGCATTTTTGCTTTTGCATGTTTAAATGTTTTTGATGCATGATTGGGGTTAGATATGCATGCGGGGCAGGTTCCCTAGGCTGTGGGGTGTTGCAGTGCGAATTTTGAAAATTTTCAAAAGAAAAGATATTTTTGAGTCCTATAAATATCTGGAATTAGATATTTTCAAAAGATATTTTTAAAACTTTTTCAGTAAGTTTCTTCATTCTTCTCTCTACATTCTCTCTAAGTTCTCGGGGGCCCGGGGCTTAGTTTTCGACGATCTAACTGTGAATCCTTGCTTTTGGCACGGTGGGCTACGCGTTCATCAAGACAGAATTTTATTCTGGCGAGGATCGATTTTGCACGTGGTTTGAGGCATCGAGTTTTTAACTCACCAAGGTAGGATTCAAGACCCTACTGCTGTATAAGGGTGTTACGTGTAATCGTGTGTGTATTTAACGGTTATATTGCTGTAGATCTGAGTTTGTTTCAAGTTGGATTTATGGGTTTAAAATCCTTTTTTCGACAATTTCGGTGGATGAAATCGGATATCAGGTATTTCTTTTGAGGTCTTGGTGCTAGGCTTGGGCGTGTGTATGTCCGAGGGATGTCGGATGGGTATTTGGAGGCTTCGATTCGAGACTTGGAGGTTGAAACCGTGGCTTAAAAACGATTTCTAGGCTTAGTTAGTCGACTGAACTCATAAGTTCAGTCGACTGGATCATAGTTTTTGGGGTTCAATCGACTGGACCATGAGGGTCAGTCGGCTGAACTGTGTGTTTTGGGCATCTTGGGCTTTTCCAGTGTGTTTTTCAGTCCACTAGGGGTTGGGTCCAGTCGACTGAAGTTCTGGGCCGTTGGTTTTGTGGTTATGGTTGGTTTCTTGGGTTTCCAATTGGTTTTCAATGGTATTCGGTTGATTGATTATGGGGTTAGTCAATTGAAATT
>JAUMHN010411759.1:0-14320 GCA_032360265.1 Heliamphora ciliata
GCTGGTGGAGACAGCAGCGAGGGTGGAGAACACTATGACTGAGATTCGAGCTTCTAGGGAAGCCAGGACACCTCAGGATGGGACCGAGACACAGACTGGTGGGCGTTCTAGCAAGAGGCAGAGGTCTTCTGGTCCTAGCTGTCATCCATATGGACCACAGCAGTTCTCTACACCAGCACCATCAGTGGCTTCGTCGGGAGCCCAGAACAGAGGGAGGTCAGATGTTATCGATGTGGAGAGTCGGGGCATCGTGTTCCAGATTGCTCGCAACCGAGGCAGTACCGAGGCCCACAGTTGAGGCAGTCTTAGAGTTCCATACTAGATCATTCGCAGGGGACGGAGCTGTCAATTTCCTATAGATGTGGTCAGACGGAGCATATCTGCAGAACTTGTCCCGAGAGAGAGGGTGCACCGAGTACAGTGGACACACAAGCGAGCTCATATGTGCAGGAGTGACAGTAGTATCCTGCGGTTCAGACTTCCCGGATGGCAGGTGGGAGTACGTCAGTTCAGTTGGTACGACAGCCGACAGCGCCGAGTTATGGTGGACAGGGAAGAGCGACACTGCCACGAGCGTATTCCCTGATAGCTCCTAGTTCTTCCAGGGCACCGGTTGTGCCGGATTATGTAGATATGCCTTCAGCGAGCAGAGGTACTTTCGGAGTCTGCAGGCTTTGGGCCAGTTTCTTTGTTGTATCCATTTGGGAGTTGAACTCCGCGAGTGATGTGCTGTGTTAAGGCAGTGGCTAGTGATGATGTGAGGTTGGGGTGAGTTGTAGATCCCGTGTCTTTGAGCCGTTGTTTAGGATGCCTAACCTTGTTTGACTATATCCTAGGAATGGTTTGGCTAACCATCTCGTATGCCTGTGTCGATTGCAATTGACGGTTGGTTGTTTTAACCTTGAATTAAATTTTGGGGCCGAAATTCCTTTAAGGGGGGTAGAGTTGTGAGACCCTGACCCGTTTTCTTTTTCGGTGTTTTTGAACGCGCGTTACGTGATTTCGTTTGAGCATGTTTTTACTACTTTTGATGCATGATCGGACTTAGATATACATGCGGGGTAGGTTCTCGGGGCCTTAGGTCGTTGTGGTGTGAATTTCAAAAATTTCAAAAAAAAAGATATTTTGGAAGCATATAAATATTTAGAGTTAGATATTTTCATAAAGATATTTTTCAAAACATCTCCAACAAGCTTCCTATTTTCTCTCTGCCTCCTCTCTAAGTTCTCAGGGGCCCGGGGCTTGGTTTTCGACGATCCAATAGCCGATCTTTGTTATTGACATGGTGGGGTACGCAACCATCCGATCAGAATTTCATTCTGGCGAAGCTCAATTTTACACGTGGATCGAGACGTTGAGTTTTGAACTCACATAGGTAGAATTCCAAACCTGTATATTTTATAAGGGTGCTATGTGTAATCGGGTGTATTTTTACCGATCGGATACTTGTAGATCGAATTTTCTGTAAGGTTGGGTTTTTGGGTTAAAACCCGATTATTAGTCGATTTCGGTGGATGAAATCGTGTATCGATAGTTTCTTTCGAGGTCTTAGTGCAAGGCCTGGGCGTGTGTATGTCCGAGGGTGTTGAATCGGTGTTTGGAGGTGTTGATTTGAGGTTTGGAGGCTGGAACCCATAGCTCAAAAATCGTGTTCGCCCCAGTTCAGTCGATCGAACCTATGAGTTCAGTCAACTGGATCTTGGTTCTTGAGTTCGACCGACTGGACGTCGAGGGTCAGTCGACTGGACAGTGCTTGAGGCATTTTTCATGGTTTCCAGTGTGTTGTTCAGTCGACTGGGGGTTAGGTCCAGTCGACTGAAGTGCTGGGAGTGTTTTTGGTGGTTCGGTGGCTGGGTTTTGGTTTCCAATTGGTGTCCTATGGTATTCAATTGATTAATTTATGGGATTAGTTTATTCAAATATCTGTGCATCCCTTTTGGGGTTCGGTTGGTTGTGCAGTGGGTTCGGGTATCGTGTTGTGATCCCGGGTGTTGTATAGGTGACGTCCTTGGGTTGACGTGCATGGTTAGATTTGGGGAGTTATGGCACGGTTGTGTGCGTGTTGGTTATGTTCGGGATGTGTAGGTCTATGGTTCGATTTTAAGGTTGGGTTCTAGTAAGAATCGGTCTGAGGGAGGTTCTGGTGTTGATCTTCGCGTTAGGCGTTGGTTGTCCCGGTGTGTGGACGGGTCCCGTTTTGTGGATGGGTCGTTCGGGTATCGAATGACAGATCTGTGGCATCTGGTGTCGTGTTGGGTTTTGTGGCGGGTGATGTCACGGTTTGAGGTTATATGGCTATGTGCGCTTGTAGCTGACTTGATGCATTTATAACTATGGCTTATTATGCATGGATTATGTAAGTGGATTACAGGTTTTGGTATTGTTACGTGTACCGTGATTGCATGCTTTAAACTCAGAAGTTTTGTAGGCATGGTTATGTGGAATATGCGGAACGGATGCATATGGTATATGTTGCATGGGTTGCAGGTATTATGTGAGTCACGTGTGTAGCATATTATGTGATTTGTGAAACGTAGAGACAGTACGTGGCTTTATGCATTAAAATCCTGATTAGGCTATGCATAGGCATGTTCGGTGTTATCCTGTAGTTTTCGGTGTTATCCCGTAATGTTCAGTTTTATCCTGTAATGTGTGGCTTTATCCCGTGGTGTGCGGTTTTATCCCGTTGTATGCGGTCTTATCCCGTGGTTTACGGTTTTATCCCGTGGTTTATTCCGTAGTCGACGGTTTCATCCCATTGCTTACGGTAAAGTTTGCGGTTTTACCATGTGGTTTGGTTTGCGATTTTATCCCGTGCTTTGGTCTATAGTTTTACCCCATAGTATACGATTTTATCACGGGAATGTATGTTTATGTACAAACCTTTGTCTCAGTGTTAGGACTGGGGTTGCGACGTGTGAGGGCCGGTTGTTAGAACTGTGGTTGCGGCGTGTGAGGGCCGGTTGTATGTATCATGGATTGAATGTACTGCATTATGGGACGAATAAACCAATTTTCAAACTGTTTTAAGAGTCGTGTGAATCGCGATCTAAAAACCTTTTTAAAACTGTTTTCAGGCTCCTGTGAGTGAGTCAAAAGATGGTTTGTATCCTCGCTTTTCCGTTTGCATGTGAAAATTATTTTCAAGGCTTGAAAAAGAGTCTAAACCTGCATTTCGATTTTCTGGCATGTTTTGTTTATACTACATGCATATCTAGTTTTTACTGAGCTTTGGCTCACGGTGTGGGATTTGCTTTTCTTCAGATACCGGTCACGCAGGTTGATCTGGAGGTGCTGAAGAGGTGAAAGAGCTGTAGTCTTTCTTTTTGTTTCTATCTGTATCATGTATGCTTAATACATGTTTCTCGGTGTTGGAGCCTTGTAATGTATGCCATTTGGCATTTATATACAATGCATGTATGTTTATTTTGATAGTGTATTCTCGGGTTGGGTGTTGTGGTTGCTTGTTTATGGGTGTTTCACGTGGTCTGGAGTTTGGGGCGTGACAACTTGGTATTAGAGCTCTGGATTCGAATACCTGAGATCCATGGGAAAAGGTTGCATCACTGTGTGAGGTTGATTGCGTGTGCTTGACTGCATGTGTTTAGATGTTTTGATAACATGAACGTGATAGCATGCGGGTCATATGTGAATGATGTGTATATGTGAGCATGGAGGTTGAATCTTAGGAATGATAGTCTTGCCTTTGGGCATTTGGGTTAACAAACTTAGGAGCCAAGTTAAAAACGCGTTTAACTGACGTGATTTCTAGCAGGGAATCTGAGTAGGTTATCCAGATTGACGTGTCATTCTTGTTGGTTCTCCTCGGTATGTGGGGTTTTGTTTAGCATGAACCTATGTGCTTGTGTTAGCATGCATATGTGGTTTATGCTACGTGCTACATCTCATGTTCTGTCTTTTTCATATAGACGCGATGTCTGCAAGACGAGGGCGAGGCCGTGGCCGGGTGTTGGCCAAGGGGTTGTTCCTATCCCTGATGTTGGGGATGCCAATGCTCCCCTGGGACCGATGGACGCGACGGAGTTGTTGCGTGTGCTGGCGGGTTCTATCCAGCAGTTGGGCTACAGTAGCGATGCGGGAGTTCAGACGCATGGATTCGCCAACTTTTGCTGGGGATCCTGACCCTGTTGTGGCGACAGAGTGGCTGGAGTTGGTGACTCGAATCCTGGACACATTGCAAATTGAGGAGGACGAGTTACGAGTTTCTTTTGCTACCTTTCAGCTGAGGGGTGCTGCTCATGCATGGTGGAAGTATGCCAAGACCATTGCGGGAGTCACATGGGTAGCTTTTACAGGAGTATTCCTGGGGAAATCCTTTTGAGCTTCGAGAAGGGATTTGTACAGGGAGGAGTTCCACACTCTCATTCAGGGGGCCATGGATGTCATGTAGTACAAGGCCCGATTTACATGCTTGTCCCAATTTGCACCGGAGTTAGTGAGCACACACGAGCTATGATCGATGAGGTTTGAGTGGGGCTTGAGGCCAGCGATCAGGGAGCATGTGGTTACGATGGGACTTCGTGTCTTCACAGTGCTGGTGGAGGCAGCAGCGAGGGTGGAGAACACTATGACTGAGATTCGAGCTTCTAGGGAAGCCAGGACACCTCAGGGTGGGACCGAGACACAGACTAGTGCGCGTTCTAGCAATAGGTAGAGGTCCTCTGGTCCTAGCTTTCATCCATCTGGACCACATTAATTCTCCACACCAGCACCATCAGTGGCTTCGTCGGGGAGGCCAGAGTAGTGGGAGGTTAGATGTTATCGATGTGGAGAGCCGGGGCATCGTGTTCCAGATTACCCGCAGTCGTGGCAGTACCGAGACCCACAGTTAAGGCAGTTTCAGAGTTCCATACCAAATCATTCGCAAGGGACGGAGCTGCCGATTTGCTGTAGATGTGGTCAAATGGGGCATATCCGCAGAACTTGTCCCAGGGTGCACTGAGTACGATGGGCACACCAGCGAGCTCGTATGTGTAGGAGCGACAACAGTATCCTGCGGTTCAGACTTTTCGGATGGCAGGTGGGAGTACGTCAGTTCAGTCGGAGCAACATCGGGCATCGCCGAGTTTTGGTGGACAGGGCGGAGCGACACTGCCACGAGCGTATTCCCTAATAGCTTTTAGTTCTTCCAGGGCACCGGTTGTGTCGGATGATGCAGATATGCCTTCAGCGAGCAGAGGTACTTTTTGAGTCTGCGAGCTTTGACTAGAAAACTAACTTGGATATAGTTTTAATTACCAATGGTATTTCTTCGAAACCAAAAAATGTGTTTATTTCTGAAAAATGTTCTTCATATAGGCCCAAAGGTGTGAATAAAAAAAAGGTTCAGAAATAAGGTGACACGATTTCCAAGATAGTTAATGGGCCATAGACTAGTGTGAAAAAGCCGAAAGACAAATGTTTTCACTGCAACCAGACACGGCACTGGAAAAAGTTAAGTCCAGTATTTCTCTAGAGGCAGAACAATCAGGGTAATTTCTGTTCGCTACTTACGGAAACATGTTTAGCGGTGTTATCTATCGGTAATTGGTGTGTAGATACGGGAGCCACTAATCCTGTCTACAATTCATTGCAGGGGTTCTAAGAAACCTGACAACTTGGTGATGGAGAGATTTACCTGCTTATGGACAATAATACAAAGGTAACAGCAGTTGCAGTAGGAGATGTCACTCTCAGTTTTGGTAGAGAACGGGTTTTAATATTGAGAGATTATCTTTATGTACCTTCCATTAGAAGGAACATAGTTTCCATTTCTAGATTGGATAAAGACAGAAATTTAGTTTATTTTAATGACTCTATAGTTATTAAGGATAATAAACAGGTTCTCTGTTCTGGTACATTGGTGGATGATCCTTATGTTATTACTCCAATCTCTCTTACACTGCAGCTAACTGAGTTGAATAACACATCTAATTTACCATATAAGAGAAAGTCTCATTCTTTAATGAACTAAACATTTCTTTGGCACTTACGCTTGGGTCATATTAATCTAAAAAGTATAAACGGACTGGTAGCAAATGGACTTTTGAGTTCATTGAAAGTGGAGGCACTTTCAGTATGTGAAACTTGCTTAGATGGCAAGATGACCAAGAGGCCCTTTTCGGCTAAAGGATATAGAGCTAAAGAACCGTTGGAGCAGGTTCATTCTGATGTATGTGGTCCTGTGACAATATAGGCTAGAGGTGGCTTTGAATACTTTGTCAATTTTATTGATGACTACTCAAGGTATGAATACATTTATCTGATACATCGTAAGTCTAAATACTTTGAAAAATTTTAAAAATCCAAGGCAGAGGCAAAGCTTGTCTTTGTAAAAGTATTAAATCACTGTGATCCGACCGTGATGGAGAATACCTCTTTAGACAGTTTGAGGACTACTTGTCATCAGAGAGAATTACATACCAGTTGACTGCACCTTGCACTCCGTAGCAGAATAGTATAGTAGAAAGAAGGAATAGGACTCTTATAGAGATGTTAAGGTCCATGATGAGTTATTCAAGTTTATCCAATTCATTTTAGGGACTAGCTTTAGAGAAAATGGCTTATATTCTGAACTTGGTACCTTCTAAGTCAGTACCTTCTACTCTCACAGAATTGTGGACCGGGCGTAAGCCTAGTCTGAAACACATTCGGATTTGAGGATGTCTAGCACATGTGCTGAAAGAGAACGCAGGTAAGTTAGAATCGAGGACAGAAGTTTGTTTCTTTGTGAGATATCCCAAAGGAACGAAGGGTGATTTATTTTATAATTCTAAAGTTCAAAAGGTCATTGTTAGCACCAATACCCGATTTTTGAAAGAGAATTATATTATGGATCACAAGCCTAATAGCAAAATTATTCTGGAAAAACTGAGAGAAAATACCAGTAGAATGGAAGAAGAACCACAAGTCAATGATATCCTATTACCTTGTCGTAGTGGGAGGATTATCAGGATAGGTACAATCAAGAACAAGGTGCGGATGCATAGGGTTTAGATTCTACACAGCGTGTTACTGCTAATACACAGACACAAGTAGTGTCTCGTCGTTGTGAGAGGGTTGTTTATCAACCTGATCGGTGTATGTTCTTGGGAGTGTCTTTGGACAAAATCTCGACAGAACTGGATACCGAATCCTATAACTACAATAAAGCACTTTAGGACAAAGATGCAGATCTTTGGCAAAGGGCTATGAATTCAGAGATGGAATCTATGTATTCTAATCAGGTCTGAGAACTTGTAGAACCACCCAAAGAGATAAAACCTATTGGATGCAAGTGGATCTATAAGAGGAAGAGGAGTAAACGGGAAGGTTGAAACCTTCAAAGTTAGGCTTGTTGCTGAAGGGTTCACTTAGAAAGAATGGATCGATTATGAGAAAACTTTTTTATCGGTAGCTATGCTTACGTCTATCTAGATTCTTTTATCCATTGCCGCTCATTTCAACAACGAAATCTAGCAAATGAATGTCAAGAACACTTTCCATAACGAAAGTCTTGATGAGTGTATCTATATGATACAACCAGATGGATTCGTGATAAAAGGGCCAGGAGCACATATTGTGCAAGTTTAAGAGATTTATTTATAGACTTAAGCAGGCATCGAGGTCTTGAAACACTCAGTTTAATCAAGTCATAAAGTCTTATGATTTTAATCAGAGTCCGAATGAGTCCTGTGTGTATAAGAAGCGTGACGAAAGCATGGTGATTTTTCGAGTACTTTATATAGACGATATCTTGCTCAATGAAAACGATGTAGGGGAATTATCTACGGTTAAAGTATAATTATCTAGGTAGTGTGATATGATGGACTTGAGGGAAGCTAGTCATATCCTTGGGATCAAGCTCGTGCAAAATCAGAAGCAAAGGATGCTGGGCTTATCACAAGAAAAGTATATCGATGATATCCTTGCTCGTTTTAGTATGTAGGATTCCAAGAAAAAATTTCTCCCTTTCAGGCATAGAATCACTCTATCCTAGGATCAGTGTCCTAAGATACCTGATGAGATAGAAAAGATGAAGGCCGTTTCTTATGCTTTGGCAGTAGGAAGTCTCATGCATGCTATGCTTTGCACTGGATCCGACATCTACTTTGATATTGGCATGGTTAGCAGATATCAGTCTAATCCAGAGCAGGAGTATTAGACTGCAGTAAAGAATATAATTAAGTACCTGAAAAAAACTAAAGATTATATATTAGTTTACCAGGTAGACAGTCTAGTACCTTTGGGGTACACAGGCTCAGATTTTTAGTCTGACAAGAATTCCAGCAAGTCTATCTCAAGATATGTGTTTACCTTAAGAGATGGAGCTATAAGTTGAAGAAGTATCAAGTAATCCTTCCTTACTGATTCCACCATGGAGGCCGAGTACGTGGCAACTTCTAAAGCACCCAAGGAGGTCGTTTGGCTCAAGAACTTCCTGTAGGATCTAGAAGTGATACCTTTAGTTCAGTCGACTATTACACTTTATTGGGACAATAGTGGAGCAGTTACAAACTTGAAGGAAACAAGAATCTACTAGAAAGGAAAGCGCATTGAGCATAAGTATCACCTGATATGAGAAATTGTATAGAGGAGTGATCTTGCTGTAACCAATATTGCATCAGGAGACAACCTTGTAGATCCTTTTACAAAGAGTTTACCGGCTAAAACTTTTGATAATCATGTAGAGGGCATGGGAGTCAAATGTATGGCAGTATAGTTTTGAGAATAAGTGAAAAATTGTTAAGGTTGATATATTAAAAACTATATTTTTAGTAATTAATTTTATTTTAATAAAAATAATTATCCATTTTATGAGAATCTTTATGAGTAAAGTATGTATATCATTTCCTTAATGTTATGAATGGATGTCATTTATTCTATAGATTATTTAATATGGTGTATAGAGTACGACTTGCGCACAGAAGATCATATTTTAGATTCTTACAGAATATAAATTTTATATTCATAGTTTAGATAGAAATAGACATACCATCGGTACGACTGTGGTACAGAGTTTTAGTAGCCCTGTCTTGGTTACGAAAAACAAATAATAGTGTCGTCTATTGTTCCGACTTTCTGTACCAGTACACTTTGTGTGTATTAAACGGGACACATTGGGCTAATTAATTTTATACTAACTATATAAATTAATTTACACCAAAAAGTTATTATGTATAGTGCTTATACTCTTAATTCTGAAATAATTATTAATTTGCGTATAATTAATATTCATTGTTTTGATTCATGAGATGATGCGATCTTATATGGGTCTATATTTTTGGTTAGTTGGATAACAGTATTATTTATATGGTAAATATTAATTATTGACGGAACTCACGTCTCAAAAGATCGAGATTGACGATACCCCCTTAAGAAAGCTTATAAGTTTTAACCAGGCCAAACCCTGTAGGTGGATTTGATTATTCGACAGTCAAATAAGTTAAGCGGAAGGGTTTAAGAATTTTAAGATGCCGATTAAATTAAATTATCAGTAATTAAATTTAATCGACAGATATATTAAATTTTAACGTGTGGAGAAATGTTAAGCATTTAATAACAGAAACTTAATGTAAGAAGGTCTTGAGATTATGAGTCAGAGTGCAATTATAGTTCTTTAGTGGTATGAACTATAATTCAGTATTTTATAAAAATTACAGAAACCGCTGTAAGGTTTTGATAATTATAGACACCGTTATGAGGTTTTTTTAATTACGAAAATCGCTAATGGGTGTCTATGTTCCACTGAAAGTTTTACTCATAATTACTCCCTAAGTTCCTGTTGTAGCCCTATTAATATGCAGGTAGACTGAACCAGTTTTATACCTTGTCTTCAAGACAAAAGTTATCCAGGCTCTGTCGGTACAAGTTCTTGATAGATTGTAGCCCACATTATATTCAAGAATCGCATAAGAAAATACAGTAGAAGATATGACAGGAGCTTCAACTCTAAATAAAAAATGTAGTTGAAGATTTAACCAGTAAAGGTATTTTTCTAAATTAATTTCAGTTGCACGGATTTTTATTTTGATCGCTTGACATCAAAACCTTTATCTGGACCCCGTTTTGACATTTACCTGTCTAATTTTTTTTATCAAAAATCGTTTGCAAAAATAATAATCTTAGCAGTTTTAACTCCAACATGTTTGGCATGTTAATGGTAGTACCATGTTCATGATTTGCATATGTCCCGATAATTCTCCCACTACGACGAAGTAATGAGATATTAGTGACTTGTGATTCCTCTTCCGTTCTACTGGTATTTTCTCTCATTTCTCCCAGAGCAATTTTACTATTAGATATGTGGTCCATAGTATAATTCTCTTTCAAAAATTTGGTATTAGTGCTAACAATAACCTTTTGATCCTTAGGATCATAAAATAGACCACTATTTGTTCCCTTGAGATACCCGACAAAGGAACAGACTTCTGTTCTTGGTTCCAACTTACCCGCATTCTCTTTGAACACATGTGCTGGACACCCCTAAATCTGAATATGTCTCAGACTAAGCTTATGCCTCGTCCACAATTCTGTGGGAGTAGAAGGTACTGACTTAGAAAGTATTAAGTTTAGAATGTAAACTGCCGTCACTAATGCAAGTTCCCAAAATAAATTGGGAAATTCTGAATAACTCATTATAGATCTTACCATCTCCATAGGAGTCCTATTCCTTCTTTTTGCTACACTATTTTACTGCGGAATGCCCGGTGCAGTCAACTAGGATATAATCCTTTTTTATGATAAGTAGTCCCTAAACTCTCTAAAGAGGTACTCCCCTCTACAATCGGATCGTAGTGATTTGATACTTTTACCCAGACACTTTTTTGCCTCAGTCTTGAATTTTTAAAATTTCTCAAAATATTTAGACTTACGATGTATCAAGTAAATGTATCCATACCTTGAGTAGTCATCAATGAGACTAGCGAAGTACTCAAAGCCACCTCTAGCCCAGATTTTCATAGAACCATATACATCAGAATGAACCAGTTCCAACGGTTCTTTAGCTCTACAGCTCTTGGCCGAAAACGGCATCTTGGTCATCTTACCCTCTAAGAAGAATTCACAAACTGAAAGTGCCGTCACTTCCAATGAACTTAAAAGTCCATCTTCTACGAGTCTATTTATCCTTTTTAGATTAATAGACCCAAATGAAAGTGCCAAAAAAATATTTGATTCATTAAAGAAAGAAACCTTCTTTTATATGATAAATTAGATGTGTTATTCAATTCAGTTAGTTGCAATGTAGGAGAGGTACGAGATACAACATACAGATCATCTACCAATGTACCAGAACAAATAAAATATTTATTTTTCTTAACAACCACAGAATCATTAAAATGAACAGAATATTTATCTATTATTAAACTAGCAATCGAAATTAAATTTCTTCTAATTGAAGGTATATAAAGACAATCATTTAGAAGTAAAATTCTATTTCTACTAAAATTGAAAAAGACATCTCCTACTACAACTACTGTCACCCTTGTATTATTGCCCATATGTAGATATATTTTTTCATTATTGAGCTGCTTGATTTTCTAGAATCCCTGCAAAGAATTGCAGACATGATTAGTGGCTCTCATATCTACACACCAGGTACCGGTAGATAACACCGTTAAATATGTTTCAACTACCAGTGAATAGAAATTACCTGATTTGTTCTACTTACTGAGAAAAATTGGACACTACTTTTTTCAATGTCCAAACTCGTTACAGTGATAGCATTTGCCTCTCGGCTTCTTTACACCAGTTTTTTGTCCCTTAATTGCTTTTGGACCTGTGCTTCCATATTTCTGAATATTTTTTTCTTTTTATCTTTCGACTTAGAGGAAGAACATTTTTCAGTCACATACATAGAACCTGGCTTTCTAAGAACACCATCGACTGCTTGAAATTCTTTAAGAAGTTCTGCCAATGAAAAGTTGAGCTTATTCATAGTATAGTTCAGACAGAATTGCTTAAAATTTTCAGGCAACGACTGGAGTTTGATATCAACATGGGTTTTCTTGTCAATTTAAGCTCCTAGGATCTCCAGTTCATTTAGAAGACTGATCATCTTCAGAACACGATCCTTAACTAGGGTGCCTTCAGCCATGTTTATATTCATAAGCAACTTCATGGCCACCTTCTTAGCAGTACGATTTTAATCCTCATACATTTATTTAAGGTTCATAATCATGTCATAGGCACTTGGCATAGACTAATGCTAATGGTGCAAAATATTTGACATAGAAGCTAAAATGTAATAGCGAGCCATCTAATTAGCTTTCTGCTACTTCTGTTGGGTCTGGATTTCTTCGGTCGCCCCCGCATTAGGTACTGGTAGACAAATCTCAGTTAATACAAATTTATAGTCCTCAACTGTTAAGATAATGTCTAAATTCTTTTTCTAGTTTACATAATTTGGTCCCGTTAATTTTTTTTTTAGTATTGATGTGAGTGGATTGAAAGTCATTTTAATTTTAAGAATCACATAATTAAAAAATAATCATTAATTATAATTAGTAAAACTTTAAATTTATTTTAATTTGATTCCCTCTACCATTTAAAAAAATTTGCCAGCAGCCTAGTATCCTGTGAATAGTATGCCTCGATGGAAGGATGTCTACTATCTATCGTTTGTTCAAACATGTTAATTCTATTAATTTTACTATCTAAGCAACTGACCCTATCAACTAAAATTAAATAGTTGACATAATTTCGGTTCAGTATGTATAAGCAGTGACTCAGATGGACAGAATACTATTTACTTACAGCTAAGTGTTAACCACAACCTAATCCCAAATCAATCGCTTCGCAATAAAGGGAGGAATGTCTTATTGCCAACACGTAAAATTAATTACACCACCTACAAACTGGTAATAGAGACCGCGGAATTTATTTGTGAATAAATTCTCTCTTCCACTTAGATTTTTAAAATATTTTTTAAGGTTATAAAAATCTATTTAATTAAAATAAATTTAATAATTTCAAAAATTACACGATCTGAAAGAATCTAAAAATATCTTTCCGTGTACACGATTTTAAATATTCTAATTTATCAAATTATTTTTTTGTGTTTTAATGCGTAACAAATAAAATTCGATTAATGCATAATTTTTCTTTAATTTTTCAGTTAATGTATTGATTAAAAGAATTCAATTATTTTATTTTACCTTACACATTTTTTAAAAATAAAAATCTATTTAGATTAAATATTTTTATATTTAATTAATTCAAAATTTAAAATTAATATCTATGTTTTTACAAGATATTCGATTTAATAATAAACCATCTTAAATATATTAATTTGTAAAAAAATAAAATATCTAAAATTTTTCCATTTCATTAAAAACTTTTAATTAAAAAACCTTAATTTTATTTTGTTGTATTTATTTTCTTTTACAACATTTTAATTAAAATTAAATTTTTTGAATTAATTAAATTAACAAGAATATATAAAACAAATATACATCATCGATGCAGTTTAAAAGAATATAAATACAAGATATGTAAATATTTCGATTTTATGATCAAACAAAAACTCTGATGAGTTTCAGTTTTCTGTTTAAAGATAAGTTGTAATCATTCAATTATTTTCTGAATCAACTTTCAACATTCAAATTGCATCAGGATTCCTTGATTTGTAGAGATATACAAATACAACTGTTTCGATCAATGCATATCAAAAAAATAGCCCCAAGACACCTCAAAAATAGCGTCACAATCGGCCACCTGCCGGCGCCGTATCTTGCCGCTGTGGCGTTGGAATTTGGGGGTTAAAAATAAAAAAATTCACAGATGTTTTGAAAAATACTTTAACACCTTGAAAATCAACCTTTGAAAATTTCATTTTATTGAAAATAGAGTCGCCACTTAGTTTTTGAGAAAAACTAAGAAAAACAAAGATGGCCAACTGATCTTAAATGCGTTTGACTAGAGAAAGAGAATCCGAGAGCTAAGGTACGAATCGGGGAAGATGTTAAGTACCCCGTTCGCCGAACCATAAGGTTGGCCTCTACTAATCATCATTGGTTCTTTAATAGAATTTTTCAAGTACATGCAAATAAAGAAAATTGAGGTAAAGAGAGAACATTCAAAATCAAGTATAGAAAATACATAAGATATGTACATAACACTACAAAACAAATAAATATCAAAAAAAAAATCCTAAGTCCTAAGGCATGCGATTTCTAACTAAAGAATACATGAAACACATACCCACATGCAATAATGTTGAAACAACCTAAACTAGCATAATTTGATTAAAAGAAAAATATGCATAAAATTACCAACGTTATCTAAGCATGGATTATAAACAAAAATAAAATATACAATTGTGAAACAAAACAATTAGATC
>JAUMHN010411790.1:0-14317 GCA_032360265.1 Heliamphora ciliata
TGGGATCTACAACTCACCCCAACCTCACAACCACACCAACTACTGCCTCCACACAGCACACCATCCATGGAAACCATCATCTACTCCCAAACAGATGAAATGAAGAAACTGGCCTAAGACCTGCCTACTCAGAAAATACCTCTGTGCAATGGAGAAAGATCTGCATCTGTATCATCTCGCACGGCCAGTGCCCTCGAAGAACCAGGAGCTACAAGTGAATACACTTGGGGCAATCCCACCCTATCCTATCTTCCACCTGGCACGGTCGGCTGTCGTACCGACTGAATTGAAGCACCCCCACCTGTCGTCGCTCGGGAAGTCTGAACTGCTGAATGCTGCTGTCAGTCCTGCACATACGAACCCTCTAGTGTGCCTACTGCACTCGGCGCACTCTCTCTCTCTAGGGCCAGGTCTTGCCAATATGTCCGTGTTGGCCACATCCATAGCAAATATGTTCCCTCCCCTGTGACTGACTCCATGAACCCTGGGACTACCTCGGCTGCCTACACTAATAGCAAATCAACTCCCTCTGCCCCGGCCTCCCGGATGAAGCCACTGATGGTGCTGGTGTAGAGAACTGCTTTGGTAACCCAGATGGGCGAAAACTAGGACCAGAAGACTTCTGCCTCTTGCCGGAACGTCCACCAGTCTGTACCTCGGTCCCACCCTACGATGTCCTAGCCTCCCTGGAAACTCGAATCTCAGTCATGGTGTTCTCCACCCTCGCTGCTGCTTCCACCAGCTCTGTGAACACCCGAAGTCCCAGTGCAACCACACGCTCTCTGATCACTGGCCTCAAGCCCCGCTCAAACCTCATCGATCACAGCTCATCTGTGCTCACCAACTCTGGAGCAAACCCAGACAAGCATGTAAACCTGTCCTCATACTGCATGATGTCTATGGCCCCCTGGGTAAGAGTGTAGAAGTCCTCCCTGTGCAAATCCCTCTACGAAGCCAGGAAGTATTTCTCCAAAAATACTCCTGTAAAGGCCGCCCAAGTAACTCCTGCAATAGTCCTGGCATATTTCCACCAAGCGTGAGCAGCGCCTCTCGACTGAAAGGTGGCAAATGAAACCCGCAACTCATCCTCCACAATCTGCAGTGTGTTAAGGATCCGTGTCACCAACTCCAGCCACTCCATCGCCACGATAGGATCAGGATCCCCAGCAAAAGTAGGCGGATCCATGCGCCTAAACTCCCGCATCACTACAGTGGCTCTTGCCTCAGGCACTCTCTCTCCCTCCCGACCAGTCTCACCTCTAATGGTCTCAACAACCTGGCCGATGGAACCCACCGGCGCACGCACCAACTCTACCATGTCAACAGGTCATTGGGGAGCATTTGCATCCCCAGCATCAGGGATAGGAATATCCCCTTGGCCAACAGCACGGCCACGGCCTTGCCCTGAAATCGAAGGGTCGTAACCCTAACGTAAACACTGTCAGCCAGAGCTAACATAACCATCCATCTCATTCCACACACCTATACATAACCTAATAGGACTTAAGTACATAAAATCACATACTATCACTACGTTTCACAAACCACATCACATGCTCATAAAACTCTTGATTTTAAAGCATAAACCACGTTTCACATAACGATATCAAACCCATGTAATCCACTTACATATTCCATAATAAATAGTTATAAATGTACAAGGCCAGTTATAAATGCACATAGCCATATAACCCAACATCCACTCAATCAATTCCCAACTAACATAGGACGCTGCCACAACCCCGCTCGAGCGGTCCCCTACCGACATACATCTCTGCTACTCCACCGCTCGAGCGCTCAACCACCGCTCGAGTGGTCACCAACAGACCCAACACTTTGGCACCACCCCGCTCGAGCGCTCAACCACCACTCGAGTGGTCAACGCTGGGAGAAAACTCAAATCGAGAAACAAAACCAAACCTCCGCACGCAACGAAGCACTAACCACCACGCACACAATCGTGCACCAACACCCCGCATGAAATGACCAACACCCTCTCCGTGACTTCAATTGACAGGACCCCATAATCTAATCAACTAAAATCACTAGAGGAGAGTAGTCGATCGAGCCCCATAACCTAATCGACCGAGAGGCCACCACACGACTCCCGAAACCACCACACAACCAACCGAACCCCAAAAGGAATCCATAGGTATTTGAATCGACTAATTCCTATAAATTAATGAATTGAATACCATAGGACGTCGATCAGAAACGAAAACCCAACAACCAAAACACAAACCCACAACACCCACAAGAACACCAAAACACCCCACGGAACATGGAATTAGGTCAAAAGGGGCAACAAGGATGAAGAACAACCTTTTCCCAAACATTCGGCCAAAAACTGGTGAAAAATGGTTTGAAAATGTTGACATACCTTCACTCTTTTGATCATAACTTTCTCTATAAAACGAATTTTAAGGTGAGAAAGGTGTCATTGGAAAGAGGACTTTCGGTGCTTCAATTTGAGTACAAGAACGACCTAATTTCGAGTCCGGGCGAGGGAGATAACATCAAAAGAAAATGGCCTTGCGTAGCTAGTCCGCTCGAGCGGACATCGGGCGCTCGAGCGATCTACCACCCGAGAGAAACCCAGAATTTGCTGTTCTTGGTGTTCTTGGTCCCCAAACTCTCAAACATCCACTATGATGCACCAAAACACCCTTAAACTTACCAATTCGTATATATTTAACACCTACGGACACACACGAACCCAAAACATCTAGAATCACCGAACGAAAAACCTCAAAACCCAATTCCATCCACCGAAATCGACATAAAACCAGTTTTTAGCCCGAAAACCTAAACTTGATACAAATTCAGATCTACAGAAATTTAACCGTTAAAAACACCCACGATTACACGTAGCACTCTTATAAGACATGAGAGTCTAGGATCCTACCTCGGTGAGTTAAAAACTCGACGCCTCGATCCACGTGTAAAACTGAGCTTTGCCGGAATCAAAATCTAACTAGATGGTTGCGTAGCCCTCGATGCCGTTACCAAGAATCCATAGTCTGATCGTAAAAAACCGAGCCCTAAGCTCCCGAGAACTTAGAGAGAAGGCAAAGAGAAAAAATGGAGGACACTTACGAGTTAAGTTTTGAAAATATCTTCTGAAAATATCTATCTCCAGTTATTTTTAGGCCTCCAAAATATTTTTTTTAAAATTTTTTGACAATCGCGCCACAGCAGTCTACGGCCCCGGAAACCTACCTCGCATGCATATCTAAGCCCGATCATGCATTAAAAGCAGTAAAAACATGCTCAAACAAAACACGTAACGCGCGTCTGAGAACGTCGAAAAAGGAAAACTGGTCAGGGTCTCACACATACAACACATGCCATTCACGCAACTCACGTAATACATGCAACTTGCGCGACACATGCAACTTCACGGCTTTCACCGTAGGACCAATATCCGCCCTTATTATGCATCTTTACAGGCTTTCACCAAGGGACCAATATCCGTCGCAACTAATACATGAATGCACAAAAGTTTGCACACACACAGCCATGTACAAACATCACATTCACATACAACGTCATCCACCAACCCTGGAGACCAACACAATAAAACAAAACTCAACCCCAAGGGTTAGCTCCAAACCTCCATAAATTATGTTTTCACAAACGTTCACACAAATCCCTACCTTTTCCCAAAACTCGCCTTTTTGAAAACCACGAATCCATACACGTCCAATAACACAAAAAAAGAAAGAAGGAAAAACACCCCTAACAGGAGTTTAGTCGACTGAAGACCACCATTCAATCGATTGAAAAAGGTTACTGGAATCGAGAATTCCCCAAAGCCCCGGGTCAGTCGATTGAGTCACCCACTCTAGTCAATTAAATCCACATACTGTCCATTCAGTCGACTGAATATCGGGAAAACCTTGGCGTTGACGAAAAAACTTTCACATCCTCGTGAACAAACCCAAATCAAACCTCTCAACTCACATTTTTTTGAAACGCACGGACATACAAAAGTTCGTAACCTCGAAAGAAATCAAAAACACTTTTAAAAACCCTTTTTGTCGAACCAAACCCGTTTCAAGAACAAAATCCAACCTTTTCGAACATTAAATAACTTTTCATGCGTTTTTAAATGGTAAAAACATACAATTCCACGTAGCACCCCTTTAAGACATGAGAGTCTAGGATTCTACTTCGTTGAGTTAAAAACTCGATGCCTCAAACTTTGTAAAGAATAAACTTCATCAAAACGAGATTTCATTCGGATGAATGCGAAGCCTCGGCGAGGATAACAAGGATCTGTTATCTCCTCGCTATAAATTAAGCCCGAACCCAAAGAAAATCTAAAGAGAAGGTGGAGCTTTTGGTTGAGAAAAGAAACTAGTTTCAAAATCTATAAATATCTAACCAAGGGTTGATATTTATAGGGTCTACCGAAAATATCTTTTTTTTAACCACAACGCCCAACGGTCCTGGAAACCAACCCAACATGCATTAAAACATAGATAAACATGCTATTACAACAGGGTTAAAATAGAAATTAACATGCCCAAAAACACCGCAAAATTAAAACGGGTCAGGGTCTCACAACTCTACCCCCTTATAGGAATCTTGTCCCCGAAATTCGCTACGAGAACAAAAAGGAAAAACAACCCCGTCGATCGACATTGACACAGGCACGATAGATGGTTAGCCAAACCATCCCTAGGATCAAGTTAAACGTGGTCATGATGAAACCAAACTCTGAACAGTGGCTAACTATCTCAAAGACACAGGATCTGCAAACTTGTCCCAACATCACATTCTCACCGATCGAGGTCTCTACACACACGCACTACCCACGGAGTCCATCACTAACCCCTAACAGATGTAACAATAGAATACAATGCTCCCACTGGCACACAATTTGCACACTAAGAAAGTACCTCTGATCGTTGGAGGAGTAGCTGTATCATCAGGCACGACTGGTACCTTGGAAGAATTGAGATCTGTAAGGGCATACACTTGGCCCTATGTCATTCTAGCCTGTTCACCATAGCCCAGGACTATCGGTGTCGTATTGACTGAACTAAGGTACCCCCGTTTATAACCTAAGAATTTTAAACTGCTGGCTGCTGCTGCCGATAAACCTGTCGATCCTGCGTAAGCAGAACAACTGGTGCACCTGTCGTGCTCGGTACACTACCTCCCTAAGGGCAATTCCTACGAATATGTTCTGACTGGCCACACCCAAAACAAACTGGTGGCTCCCTTCCATGTGACTGAACCGATACTGGACCCTGGGACTGCATCGATTGTGGGAAATTCGTTAATGATGTCCAGGTTGCTTACGCCGATAACAGTCAAACTCCCTCTGTTCTGGCCTCTCCGTTGAAGCCACGAATGGTGTTGGTGCCGCAAACTGTTGTTGTGATCCAAATGGATGGATACTAGGGCTAAAGGACCTCTGCCTCTTACTGGAGTGCTCACCTGACTGTGCCTCTACTCCACTCTACGGTGCCCCAACCTCCTTGAAACCTCGAGTCTCGCTCAAAGTGTTCTCGATCACTCTTATCGACTCTACCAACTCTGTAAAAACACCCAGTCTTAGTCCTGCCACTCGCTCCCTGATCGCAAGCCTCAAACCCCGCTTAAACCTCCTCGAACGTAGCTCGTCTACAACCACCAATTTTGGTGCAAAATGGGATAGACTGGTAAATCTAGCTTCATATTGCACAATACACATCACACCCTGAGTGAGGGTATAGAACTCCTATTTGTATAGGTCCCTTGAGGAAGCAGGAAAATATTTCTCTAGAAAAACCCTAGTAAAAGTTGCCCACGTGGCCTCCACTATATTTCTGGCATATTTCCACCACTCATGGGTGTCACCTCTTAGTTGGGAAGCAACAAAACAAATCCTCAAATTTTCCTCTACTGTCGGCAGTGTATTCAGAATTCGAGTCACAAGCTCCAACCATTCTGTAGCTATTGTGGTGTCAGGATCCCCAACGAAGGTAGGAGGGTCAAGACACCAAAACTCTCGCATCACAACAGTCGCCCTCGGCTCAGGTTCTCTCTCTCTTCCCCTAACATTCTCAACTAGCTAACGGATGGAGCCTACCATCTCATGCAGCAACTCTATCGCGCCTATCGGTCCTTGGGGAGCATTTGCATCCCCAGCATCAGGGATTGGCATATCCCCTTGGCCCAAACCACGGTCACGGTCTCAACCACAGCCTCATTCTCTCCGCGCCAACATCACATCTATATGAAAGGAACATAAAACATAAGATGCAGCACATCGCATTAACATAAATATTAACCACATAATTATGCTAATAGTTAGCCATATACGATCATACAAGCACGTCTCACATACCGAGGAGAACCGACAAGAGTGATACGTCGATTTGGGTAACATATTAGATTCCTTGCTAGAAAATAAGTCGGCCAAATGCATTTCTAACTTTGCTTCCAAGTTTGTTAATCTAAACACCCGAAGGTAAGACTAACCAACCCTAAGGTTCAACCTCCATGCTCACATATAATTAAACAAAATTCTTATGATCAACAAACTATCATGCTTATGTTATCAAAACATCTAAACACAAACAATCAAGCACACGCAATCAATCTCACAAGGTGATGCACCCTCAAGTCTAGGGCGTGACTCGATCTGTTCTACATAAGTTTGTGGAAATTTAGCATTTTTTTTCCAAACTGAACCAAAATATTTTAAGGAAGCAAAAAATGACCAGTTTTGGACCTTGGCTATGCAAGAAGATCTTCATCAATTTAAAAGAAACAAAATTTAGGTTTTAGTCCCAAAACCTAAGGAACACTCTATCATCGGTACTAAATGAGTTTTTAGAAATAAAATGAATGAGAATGGAGTAGTTCTTAAGAACAAAACTCGATTAGTAGCCCAAGGTTACAATCAAGAAGAATGTATCGATTTTGATGAGACTTTTGCTCATGTGGCTAGGCTTGAAGCCATTAGAATGTTGCTTGCTTTTGCATGCTTTAAAAACTTCAATTTCTATCAAATGGATGTCAAAAGTGCCTTTTTAAATAGTTTTATCTCGAACGAAATTTTTATGAAACAACCTCCTGACTTTGAAAATTTAAATTTTTCAAACCATGTTGACAAACTTACCAAGGCTCTTTATGATCTAAAGCAAGCACCTAGAGTATGGTATAAAAGGCTAAGCAAATTCTTGATTGAAAATGAGTTTTTAAGAGAAAAAATAGATACCACTCTTTTCATGAAGTCTCAAGAAAATGACATGCTAGTTGTACAAATTTATGTAGATGGTATTATTTTTTGTGCAACTAATGAATCTCTTTGCAAGGACTTTGCTAAGTATATGCAGGGAGAATTTGAGATGAGTGAGCTCAATTATTTCTTCGAACTTCAAATTAAATAAACTCAAGAAGGAATCTACATTAATCAAGCAAAGTACACAAGGGACATATTGAAGAAGTTTGATATGCTGAAAGCAAAACCCATGGAAACTCCAATGTGTCCTACAACAAAGCTTGACAAGGATGAAGAGGCGACATCAGTGGATGAAAAGCGTTATTGAGGTATGATTGGATCTCTCTTATATTTAACTGCTAGCCATCCGGATATCATGTTTAGTGTATGCATGTGTGCTAGATTTTAATCAAATCCTAAAAAATCACATGACCACTGTTAAGTACATCTTTAGATACCTTTTAGGTACACAAAATTTAGGATTATTCTATCCTAGAGGAATAACCTTTGAGTTATTTGGCTATTCAGATGCTGATTTTGTTAGATACAATGTAGATAGAAAAAGTACAAGTAGAACTTATCAATTCTTAGGACACTCACTAATCTCTTAGTTTAGCAAGAAACAGAACAAAGTAGCCTTGTCTACAGCCGAGGCTGAGCACATTGCAGCTGGAAGCTGTTGTGCACAAGTTCTTTAGATGAAACAATAATTAGAGGACTATGGTTTTTGCTTAGATCATATCCCTATAAAATGTGATAACACTAATGCAATTAATATATCTAAGAACCCAATACAACATTCAAGAACCAGGCATATAGAGATTAGACATCATTTTATAAGAGATCATGTGCAAAAAGGTAATATCGAACTTGAATTCATAGGCATGGATTATCAATTAGCTGACATTTTTACAAAACCTTTAAATGAAGAAAGAATATGCTATATTAGAAGATAACTTGATATGTTATGTGCTCCTAATTCATGATTAATATGTCATACCAACCACGTCTTTTCAATGCATTTCAAAGCTTTTGGCATTCTTCATTTATGTGTGAAAATGTGTCAACACCACCTGAAAAAATGTCGACACAATTGTGTGCTAAGTTGACCCAAAACTGTATAGAAGTGGCACTGCGAAGAAAAAGTGTCAACCCTTTTCTATATAGTGTCAACTTAAATTGGTTACCTAACTCTTGGTAAATTTGTGTCGACACAAACTTAGTCGTGTCGACCCAAACGACTAAAAGTGTCGACACCTTCTGAAAAATGTGTCGACACAATTTCTTATTGTGAATACCCACACTTGCGAAGAAAAGTGTCGACACAAATGTCATATGTGTCGACCTAAATCTTTATGCCTATATTTAGAGGCGTCGGTCCCCCCAAACGTCGTATCGTTTCCCTCTCTCTCCTTAAGAACTGTTCATCTCCCGCCATTTTTCCTTTGAAAAACGTGTCGACTCCTCTTCCTCTCCACCTTCATCCCTTCTTCGAATCTCTCTAAAACCGTTCACAATGCCACCGAAAACTATGGGAAAATGGGTAAAATGGATTGGCAAAGGAAGTTCGTCGAACCCTAGAGCATCAAAGAAAAAGAAAATGCCCTCCGCGATGGCGACGGTGACGGCACCAGAACTGATTGCAATGGCCAAGGTAATCAACTTCAAAACACCCAGATTTTGTCAACTATATTTTGCTTCGTTTATTAATTGCAAAGTCATACCCAAACGTTGTATAGACTTCTCCTTTTTCGACTCCATAGAAATGAGATTTAAGGATCTCTTTTCTAGCCTCGGGTGGTAGAGGC
The DNA here is from genome assembly GCA_032360265.1 of Heliamphora ciliata. NCBI lineage: Eukaryota > Viridiplantae > Streptophyta > Magnoliopsida > Ericales > Sarraceniaceae > Heliamphora > Heliamphora ciliata. The sequence continues at coordinate 9,028 of JAUMHN010411790.1, forward strand.
TTTTGCAAATCAAAGAACCTCACTAGCCCACATTGGTCAAATCTTTTTATGCACACATTCACATCCCATCCATTCCAGCCACCACCATCACCACTTGGGTGAATGGTGTTAATATTCATTTGAATCCTTCATCTCTAAATGAAATATTCGGTATTCCTGAAGGTGAGATTTGTGTTCCCTGTAACAAAAAACCCATTGACTTTTAAGGATTTTCTTTTTTTGAGGCTGTCAAAAGCATTTTTAAAAATGATGACATTGACCCAACCAAGCCCTTAGAAGCCAGCACCCTCAAGCCGGAGATGCGCATATTGCTTCATATGGTGAAATACATCTTTCTTCCTCAACTAGCAAAATTTGGAGAAGTTGCATATGTGCACGTATTCATCATGTGGTGTGTGAGATCCTGACCCGTTTTCTTTTTTGGCAATTTTCGACGCGCGTTTACCATTTTTGTGTTCTGCATGTCCAGATGCATTTTTATCCATGTTCGGGTTTAGAGATGCATGTGGGGCAGGTTCCTGGGGCCGTGGGGTGTTACGATGCGAATTTAAAAAAAAAATTCAAAAAAAGATATTTTTGAGGCCTATAAATATCTGGAGTTAGATATTTTCAAAAGATATTTTTAAAACTTCTCCAGTAAGTTTTTTTTTCACTCTGTCTTCTCTCTAATTTCTCGGAGGCTCGGGGCTCGATTTTCGACGATCCAACAGCGGATCCTAGCTATTGGCACGGTGGGCTATGCGTTCATCTGGGCGAAATTTCATTCCAACGAAGTTTGATTTTGCACGTGGATCGAGACGTCGAGTTTTTAACTCACCGAGGTAGGATCCTAGACTCTCATGTCTTATAAGGATGCTACGTGTAATCGTGTGTGTTTTTACCGCTTAAAAATGCATGAAAATTCGATTTAAAGATCGGGTTTTTGTTTTAAAGGGTTTTATGTGGTTTTGATTGGGTGAATTGGGTTTTGAGGCTTTTCGTTTGGTGGTTCTTGATGTTTTTGGCTTGTGTATGTCCGTGGGTGTTAATTATATGTGGGTTGGTAAGTTTGTGTGTGTTTTGAAGCATTATAGTGAGTGTTTGAGAGTTTGGGGGCTTAAAATTCGAAAAGGGGACGTTCTGGAGCGTCTGTGTACGCTGAAGGGCGCTCAAGCACCGAGCGAGCACCTAGCGAGCGCTGCTCTCTAGTGGAGAGGCGCTCAAGCGCCTAGCGAGCTCTCAGCGAGCGCCATGGTCCGTAGGGCCATTTTTGGGCCTTTTTGTTTTGACTATATCTCCCTCATCCGGACTCAAAATTGGATCATTTTTGTGTTCAAATTAAAGCCCCGGAAGTCTTATTTCCAATGACACCTCTGCCACATTAAAATTCTTTTTGTAGAAAAAGTTATGATCAAAATAGTGACGGTATGTCAAAATTTTTAAACTGTTTTTCACCCGTTTTTGGCCGAATGTTTGGAAAATGTTGTTTTTCACCTTGGTTGGCCGTGTTGGGTGTGTGGGAGTTTGTGTTGGCTATTTTGGGTATGTGTAGGTTCGTGTTGGCCATGTTAGGCATGTGGGAATTCGTGTTGGCCGTGTTTGGCGTGTGTTGGTCTGGGTTATGATGTGTTGGTAGTTGGGTCCTTGGTTTCCAATTGGTTTTTAATGGTATTCGGTTGATTGATTATGGGATTAGTCAATTGAAATACTGTTGGATGCCTTTTTTGGGTTCGGTTGGTCGGGTTGTGGCTTTAAGAGTCGTGTCATGGCTTCGGGTGTTCGTGTGGGTGTCGTCCTCGGCTATGACGGGCTTGGTTAGAGCTTATATAAGGAGTAACTTCTCAGTATTTAATTACTCTGGAGACTTACAATCACTGTTCTATAACTTGAATCAATCTCAATATTCTCAAGCTCTCATTTATTCCTAAAGCTCCAGGTCTTGTTTCTCATCTCTCTTTACCTTCTTATTTATTGTAAATCAACTTCTGTAAAGAGAGTGAGTATTTCTCATTAATTACTCTATTTATTGTATTCAAGGATAAGTTACCCTTTATCCTTTGAGTGAGTAAGTAAATCTCATCAAAGAAGAATTCAAGAGAGATTAGAAAAAATAGGAAATTGTTTTCAAAGGATCTTCTTAAATCTGATGTAGGCTTTTGAATGTGCCCGTAAACATTTGTTATCTCAAGCGAAATTTTGAAGTTGTAAAGGCTTGAAATGCGCTCATGAAGCATTCTATATAGTGAAAATACTTAAGGAAAAACTTGAGGAGTGGACTAATGTAACACCTCGACCCTTCACGTAACAATGATATTGTCCGCTTTGGGTAAAAACCTTCACGATTTTTTTCTTCCTAGGGGGTCACCCATCCTTGCATTACTCCCGCTTAAGCACTCTTAACTGCAAAGTTCTGCTAAGGTTTCTACCACTTGGGAAAAGGTCTCGTTGAATGTAAGGGTCTAAGGTTTTTTCTTTTTAGCCTAGGAACTCCCTCTTTTTTTTCGATGTGGGATACGAGAATATCACAATCCACCTCCCTTAGGACTGCACATCCCTGTGCAGTAGCTTGCCACCCCCTTAGGACTGCACAGGGACAGTAGCCTGTCACCCCCTTAAGACTGCACGTCCCCGTGCAGTAGCCTGCCAGCTTCGGTAGCCTGTCAGTCCTTATCGACCCGTCTACTCAGTAGCCCGCCCACGTGTCATGAGAGACGGCAAGGGTCCACACTCGGAGGTGAGGAGAGTCAGCTTTGATACCATCTGTAACACCCCAATCCTTCACATAGCAACGATATTGTCCACTTTGGACAAAAGCCCTCACGATATTGTTCTTCCCAAGGGATCACCCATCCTTGCATTACTCCCGCTTATGCACGCTTAACTGTAGAGTTCTGCTAAGGTTTCTACCACCTGGGAAAAGGCCTCGTTGAATGTAAGGGTCCAAGGTTTTTCTTTATAGCCCAGGAACTCCCTCTCTCTTTCCGATGTGGGATACCATGATATCACAATAAAGAAAAACGTTGGTGTATAGGAGCCTAACGTACGGGAACGTAATGGTGTTACTCAAAATTTGATTGATTGATTTATAATCGGGTTGGGCAACTGCATTGCATTCATCTACATCACGTACTAGCACAATTATTCTTACATATGCTTACCCTATTGAAAACGTTAAATGGTCTGTCTATTTTGCTTTAAAATTGTATTGGATATTATATGATATGTATTGTAGGATATTTTGTTGTGAGTTTGTTAGACGGTTTAGGAAATTTTCTTCTGAACTTTGGCTCATGGCATTCGTGCCACAAGTGAGTGTGATGAGTTCTTTGAGAAAGTCATCCTCGAAGAAGAAGACATAATTGAAGAACGAAGTGAGTGGCAGGAGCAAGCGGACCTCGATGATGCTAGCTGAAGAATTGAGTTTTTACCATTTATTCTTTTTGTTCAATTTCCACGGGCGTATTATAATTTTTGTTCAATTTTCTGGTGAAAATGTAATCGTTATGTACTTATGAACAGTTCAGAACCCTTAATGATGTAATATTTATGATATCTAAATATGAATGAATGGCTAGAATATCCTCGTTATCTATACTTATGTATGTCCCGACATGCCTGGAGGACGGGGCGTCACAGTTGATATCAGAGCCTAGGTTTATTGAACCTTCAGGCCTTGAGTTGTGAGAAACCATGTGTTCTTTCGCGTAAAAACTCTGTAGGGTGCGTTGTATTAATTACAGTTATCATTTATACATTATAAGAACTAAAATTTGTTGTGTCTAAGTCTTTTAGCGAGTCATGTTTGGACGTTACTAGGATCAGAAGCTGCAGGGAATCTACATACGAAGGACGAGTAAGAGCATCGAGATCGAAGATCGGTGATTCATGCAACAAGTTATTTTATTTTAAGGGGGTAGACGGGAGTACGCACTAAGAGAAGTTTCAAATATCATCCGGCCGTTAGGACCTCATAACTTTATTCTTATAAGTTTCTTTCTCGTTTACCCTAAACCATTGTATCAACCTTTATACCTGATTGAAGTTCATTGCATATCCTTCCTTCTTATATCATTAGTCCTCAACGGTACCGTCAAGTGTCGTTCGTCGGTAACCCTTATGCACCTAAGTCTTGTTGATAATCCTATCAGAATTTCAATCCTATGAAATACCTTTGTCCTTAAGTTTTCACGCTTCAATGATGACCAATATTTGCATTTGATTCTCCTCTGATTCAATGCCATCATCTTTGAACTAACTCTTCCTTCGTAGAACTCGATATCAACTATTTGTTAATTACCCATTTTGAACATTCGACATTGATAAAATCTTTGCCATCGTTCATCTTCTCTCGATTCTGAAACTACAATCTGTTGCAGTGATTTTGTAAATTCTTTTAATCCTTACCAGGGAAGTAAACTTGGATGCTTGAATTGAAGTATGTTAGGCCGACGTAATTTCAGGGCAATTATCTAGTTTGACTACCGATTGCTTAACATCTCCTTTATCACAATCTAATTGTACTAGATTAGTTCCGAGGATATTTGTTTAAGTATTGTTCACTATTCTCCTTTTGGTTCACCTACATTTGAACCCCAAATAACTACTCAATTTGTGCCAACGGTGACTGCCTTAACCGTGACCATTTGACCTCATCCGACCTATCTTTTGAACCATTTGGGAATCTTCCTATGAATCTCGGTAAAGGATTTGTTCACCTTCCCTAAGCCATTCTAAACCTCAGCTACGTATCGTGTAGTCTAGTACATCATTCGAAATCCTCGGCTAAACTCTGGACCACTCACCACCCCAGGTCACCTCTCATAAGACTTAGATCGATGAGAAACGATAGTTATTAGAGTTTAGCGCTTTCATGGGAAACTTGGATCATGCACATCCGCAGAGGAACCACCCGGTGCATCATTGAGTCGAAAAGTAGATCTTTACCTAGAGTTAAAGCACAGAATGTCTACCAACGTCTGCGCTTAACGTTTTTTGAAAATCAATAACTCGACAGCAAGAATTTCTAAGTAAGTGCTCATACAACATCTCTAACGGAGACTTACACGAAGGTTCCTATCGCCATCACTGATAAGGCTCGAATGGGAACTGCAGGAGTGTGGTACGTGGAAGTACAATGGAAATACTACGGAACTTGGAAGTAACATGGGACTACGCGGTCAAAAGTCGATGGTTTTATCCATACCTATTCTGGTTCGGCCCTTATGTGTTATCTTCCTTGCTCTTTGTAATCACTCTTTGTACTCGAACTCGAATGATAAGAAATACAAATGAATAAGTCTTAAATTAACTC
>JAUMHN010411800.1:0-14314 GCA_032360265.1 Heliamphora ciliata
AAAAAAAAAAAACAGAACTGTAGGGTCTACTTTAAGAATTGTTCTAAATAGAATTTCCATTTCCCCCCCAAAAAAAACCAGAACTGTAGTATCAACTTTAAGAATTGTTCTAAATAGAATTTAAGTGCAAATGCTAGGAGTTTTTTCTGAAATGATCTATTATTATTCTATTTCCAAATGGAACTAATGAATATAGACCAACTTATGGCCAATTACACGCTTGCCGCCCAGGTTCGATTAGTTTTGGTAGAAAATTCATAATATACATATTTTAAACAAACCGAATCAAACTAAGCCTTTGTGACTTTGTCCGAATCAATTGGGGTCGGTTATATGAATCTTTTTTCGCCATTTTACTTTGTAAAGAGTCATATGTTTAGTTAGTTTTAATAGGTTCATATATTTTCTTAATACGGCATTCCATGTTAATTTAAGTCTACCCCTCCTCAAACTTTGAAATTTCAATAATATACATATTTTTGTTCAGAAAAAACCAAATTTGTATCAAAAGCACCGTAAGACATAGAATTACTTATGATGAAAATTCCAAAGTTTGATTAAAAAAGGTGAGAGAGATATGCCTTTCCAAAGTGGTGGGACTGATTGCAAAAGTTGGATGGATTTAATGTTTGATAGAAAATTCCATTTTTTAAGACAAATGTGATCAATCATGCTTCCGAGAGTTATACCAGTTATTTTAGCCTTTATACAAAACCTTGCCTATTCTACATAACCTTACCTATTCTTGACGCAACAGTACATCTACTGCTTCCAAAATAATATCCAGTCCACCTTTTATACGAAAATCCCTTCATTAGTTCATTACATGCATGCTACATGACACAAGTTTAATTAACCACTTCGCATGCTCAAAATAGGAACTTGAACACATAAAAACATAGGAGAAGCTCTTCATATACAAAACAGTAAATCTCATGTTGCTTCACAATATACATCCATGTCCTCATGCATCATGTTCTCCTATTAAGTCAAGGGGTGAGTACAAGGCTTGTAAGTCAAGGGGTGAGTACAAGGCTTGTAGGAGAAATAACTTGAATTTAATTATGCGATGACAATATAGTAACCTGTACATAATTAAAACTAAACTTTACCTAGATAACTTAGATATCCAAGATCAAGTTTTAGCCATTGATAATCAAGGTTCTTAACCTTATTCATTTTACCTGTAAAACAACATATTGTGTCTTTCATTCTTGACAACTTCTTAAATTCCATTTCACACTTCTTTTTTAGGGTTACTAATTCGAAGGTAGAAAACCTATCAAATGCAGGTTTATGATTTTTTACTGATAGGTAGGTCTTTATCCACTTATTGTCCGGTAACCCAATACGAAACATCTTGTAAAATCTCTCAAGCCTAACTAAAATAATATCTTTCTTTCTTTCAAAACCAAAATCTAAAGGATGATTTAAATTCAGGAAGCACACTTTCAAGTATTATGAACATAGCCCAATATCTAAAATCATGATTGAAAACTAACACACTTTCATTTCAGCACATGAATATATGATGAAGCATGCTTTCATTTCAACATATGATGAAACTGCATGTTTAAAAGTTATGTTAAAGCTGTACCCCATGTTCTTCAAATAAGTAACAATTTAAAGAGATAAAGTTGAACGGTGAGTTCCTCTAAATGCTTCTATCTTCTTCTTCAAGTGGATTCCTCATGCTCAAGATCACAAAGACTCAAAGGTATGTAAATCAAGTGTTTTTTTCTTTTTGTGAATTGAGGAGTGAGTCCCTTGGAACTCAAGATCTCTACTTGGTTATGAAAAACTAAGAGAGCTTAGAGAGAGAGGCTATTTACAAACCAAAGCAGGATGGTGCATATGGGGAGGGGGGTTTGTCCACTAAGGGAGGCAGTGGATTGTGATTGTTTCTTTGTTCCTATCAAACACATATATACTTACACGAATGCTTGAGTTTGAGACCTTCCAAATGAGTTGTAGGCTTCCTAAAGCTTGTGTAACTCTTCCTAGTGTCCTTACAAGCAATGGGCTATGGGCTTAAAGCCAACCAAAGTGATGGAGAAAAGATGACAAGGTTAGTTTCCAACCAAATAAAAGGATCTGGAGCCATTGTAGTTTCAAGTGAACTGATGGTGCTAACACTTAATGCCCATACACCCACCACTAATGCCTCGATTCTTGCATTGAGATACAACCATATACATATACAAATGGGAATACAGTTTTTATTGGGGATATAAAATACTAATGTTAATCCCTCTTTTTAACATCTTAAGTTTTTAGATGAGTGGGTAACAATCTAATACGGTATCAGAGCACGTAATAGCTCTTGCTCAAGCCTGTCTGTCCACCATATGATAAAAAAGTATATCAGTACATGTTTGGTCGACTTATAGAAGAGAATCGAGCCACACATGGGGGTTATGTTGAGGATATAAATAATAAATTTATCCTTCTTTCTAATAGCTAAGCTTTTATAAGAGTTGGTAGTTAACATTCTAATAGTTTTGAGTGCCCAAGTGGACAAATGAGGTGTCACAAAAGTGTGGTGTGTGCAAAAAAGGCATGGAAGGAGCCACTTTTTTATTGTACCAAACAAGTAAGCTTCCACGTTTTCAAATTCTGAAATACAAAATGGGTGATTATCCTAGTTGGTTAGTCTCCAACCAATTTTGTGCAAAAGTCCAACCAATTTAGGGTTGATTCCAATTTCTGCAACTAAATGGTTAGTATTGAGCGTAGGGCAACTAACCAAGTTTAAATCAACATAGTTGGGTCATGGGTCATGTCTATTGGATCCAAATTCTGAAATGCCTGTGTGCAAAGTGAGTCTTTCTAAGACCGCTCTACTGAAATTAACAAATGGCCCACTAATATTAACTCCAATTCATAATTAAATTATACAAGGCCATATCAAATTATAGAATCATTTTTCTACATTTAAAGTCTCCCACATAATCTAAATTATACAAGGGGAAAATTGGTAAATCTATATCATATCGTAGGTAAAAAGGAAAAAGATACTAGTCTCTACATATGGAGTTAAATTTGGTCAATTTTGGTGTTTGTTGTGTTAAAATGGGTGGGTTTGTTTAAGGAGTTGATTGTTAATATATATTTAGTATTAATATATTAAGTATTAATAATATCCTGTGGGGATGCCTACAGTATTTGTTGTAGGCTCGCATTGCTTAATAAATATGTGTGTATGTCTCACAATGAGAATACATTCTTTCTTGTATTCTTTCTTTCTCTTATTCTAACATGGTATTAGAGTCATGAAATCCTAGCCACCATGAAACCCTACCTATCACCAGTAGCAAAATCTTAACCCTAGCCGCCAACCACCAGAACCCGACTGTCAGACCACCTCGCCGACCACCGTTGGCTCTCCAGGAGCCTGCGCAGACCCTCCTTGGTCTCCCAAAAACCCTCGTCGACCCTCGTTGGCGACTCCACTGCTTGTGCCGACTCTCGTCGCTTCTCTAGCAAGCATTGCCGACCCTCATCGGCCCTCTCAGAGGCTTCGCCGACCCTAGTTAACTCTTCCAGATGTGCTGTCGTCCACAGTCGGCGCGACCAGGGAGGTCGCCGACTCTCGTCAGCCCCTCCAGGGGTGACGTCAACCACCATCAGCCCTTCTAGGGTCTCCGGCGACCATAGTCGACCCACTCTAGGCCCTTGCCGACCTGTGTAGGCTCCTTCTGAGCCTTGCCGCTCACTCCTAGACCTTAAACAGATCTCTCACCAGTTCGGCCAGGTTCTCTTTTTCTCACAGTGATGTTTGCTGGTTCAATGATCCTGTGAGGGTCTGGTGTGGTTCCTTATCGTACCTCCGTGTGGATTGAGACGTGTATTTCGTAGTATTTTTGGTTTCCTTGTTGGTGAACAAGGATGTCAGAGGATTCTGTGACCCGCGAGTCCTAGGTTGAAGCTGGACGACAGCGTACCGCAGAGGTGTTCTCGTCATCCACACGGTTGGTTGATCGGAAACTTGATGGCGCCAATGGTTATGCTTTATGGAAGAAAAGTGTTCTTAAGTTTCTTCAAGGCATGGAGCTCGATTTCCACCTGTTTGATGACCCTCCATCACAGACTTTAGCGACCTTCCGTACTTGGACCCGGGTTGATGACTGGATATTCAGTCAGTTGCTCAACTCGATGGATCTTTTTGTTCAGGCTTGGTGGCCAATACTGATACTGTGCGAGAAATCTGGTACTCGTTAAAATCGATCTATTCCTCCACTAATGATCTCTCCCGCCTATATGATGTCATGAAAGGCTTCTTTTAGTCTCAGCAGTCCGGGAAGCCTCTTTAGGATCACTTTATATAATTCAAGATTTTGGCTGACGAGTTTGATTGTCTTCTTTTGTTCGCGAATCTGCAGTCTCAGTTTCAGCAGCAGAGATAGCAACTTTTGGTGGTCTGCTTCTTGACCAGTTTGGACTCCGAGTTTGACTCAGCGCGTTCTCAAATCCTTGCTGGAGTATATATTCCCACTCTCTTCGAGACATTCCGACGTGTGAGTCGGGTGTCCCGTCGGGATGAGTCTCATGGTACTGGTGCATCTCTTGTTGAGATCTCTGATCAGTTTGCTTTGGTGGCTTTTCATGGTAGCCGCAGGGGTCAAGGCCGCGGTCATGGTGGTGGTAGCAATTCTGGTTGTGGAGGAGGTCGTGATGGTGGTCATGAGACCCATACGTGCCACTATTGTGGGATTCGGGGACACATTCGCAGTGAATGTTACAAGCTTAATGAGAAGCCTCCACTGGTGGCTTATGCTACATCTGATTTCAGCCAGCAAGACTATATCCAGCCCAGTCCTCAGGGGACACCCACCTCGACCTGATGAGTTGTTGAAATAACTGCTGTAGAATATGACCAGTATATGTATGGTCAGATTGGATAGAGGACGAGTTGTTCTGAGGTATCAGCAGCCACCTTTGCAGGTAATCCTACTGCATGTGTGGCTACACCCCACACTTGGGTTATTGATTTTGGCGCTTCTGCTCACATGGCTGGATCATCAGGAATTCTATCAGATTATAAGCTGACTCCTAGTCATGCTGGTGTTTTGGTGGCTAACGGATCCTCTTTAGCTGTTGAGGGTTGTGGTGTAGCGACACCAACTCCTCTCCTCTCTTTATACAATGTCTTGCATACTCCTGCTAATCCCTTTAATCTATTATTCATTAGTCAGATTACTACTAATCTGAGTTGCTCCGTGACATTTTTTCTTGATTCTTGTGTTTTTCAAGATCTTACGAGGAAGAGGATTATCAGTAAAGGACGGGTCTCTGGGGGGTTGTACCTGCTCGATGCTGCTCTTGCTTAGGCGTATTCTGCCTTGTCTTCTTCTGCCCTTGATATTCATTGTCGTCTTGGGCACCCTGGTTTGTCATGTTTTAAAATTTTGTACCCTAATTTAAGTCTGTGTCTGCCATTGAGTGTGAGTCGTTTCATTTTGCCAAGCACCTGCGTGTGCCTTTTCAGTCTCGAATCAATAAAAGAGCTTCTGCTCCCTTTCAATTAGTCAATTCTGATGTCTGGGGATTTAGTTTGTTCACCTTTTTATTTGGTTTCTGCTATTTTGTGAGTTTTGTAGATGATTACTCTCGTACCACATTTTTATATTTAATGAAAAATAAATATGAGGTTTTATCTATGTTTACTCAATTTTATATGACTATGCAAACCCAATTTGGTACCTATGTTAGGGTCTTGCATAGTGATAATGGGGGGAGTATCTATCTACTGCCATGAGGGAGTTTCTTATGAGTCATGGCATTTTCTATCAGACGTCATGTCCTGATACTCCCGAACAGAATGCGGTGGCTGAGCGGAAAAATAAACATATTTTGGAAACAGCCCGTGTTCTTCTATGTCATATGCATGTCCTCATCAATTTTGGAGTGAGGCTGTTCTTACGGCCTGTTAACTTATTAGTCGCATGCAGTTTACTGTATTGGGTGGTGTTTTCCCGATGTCTGTGTTAGCTCCTATGTTGCCTGGGCACTCCCTGCCTCTTAAAATCTTTGGTTGCATATGCTATGTGCGTGACACCAGAAAGGGTATTGGTGCTCACTAAACTTGATGCTCACTAAACTTGATGCTCGTGCCCTCAAATGTGTGTTTCTTGGCTATCCCAAATACCAGAAGGGGTATCAGTGTTACTGTCCTGCGCTTTGTTGGTTTGTTGTGTCTCGGGATGTTTCCTTTCTGGAGTCGACCACATTCTATTCTCCTTCTCCTCCTGTTTCACCTCCGGGTCGTGAGTCACCTCCCTCCCCTTTGTCTACCGATTTTTTGGTCTCTCGGATTACACCTGATACTCCTGCCGCCTCTTTTGAGCCGCTCCTGGCGCGACCTCCTACAACTTCGCCCTCCCGTGATCCACCTCCTGCTGAGCCAGTTCTCTCGTCAGTTGATCTACCGGTAAGTGAGCCCTCTATTGCTGCCCGTCGCCCTTATTGTCTCTGTCGGGATCACCCAGGTATGTTGACTTTTATAAGGGCTTGTTAGCTTCTTTACGTGCCTTTATTTCTACAGTCAATACTACTGCTGTTCCTGGTAGTGTTTCAGAGACTCTCTCCCATCCTAGTTGGCGTTCTGCTATGTTGGAGAAAATGTATGCCATGGATAATAATGACACTTGGGATCTTGTTTCTCTTCCTGCCGGGAAGCAGGCAGTTGGCTACAAATGGGTTTACACTGTGAAGGTGAATCTTGATCGCTCTTTGGCTCACTTGAAAGCGCGCCTTATTACAAAAGGTTATACCCAAACTTATGGTGTTGACTACTCGGAGACTTTCTCACCTGTCTCCAAGATGATTTTCATTTGTCAGAAAAGAGAAAAGGATACGGAAAAGCGTGTATCTCATTGTGAGACATACATATGTATTTATTAAGCAAATGAGAGTCCACAATAGATACTGTGGGCATCCCCACATGTTATTATTAATACTTAATATCTTAATACTGAATATATATTAACACCCCTTCAAGTTGGAGCATAGATATCAATAATGCCCAACTTGTTACAAATATAGTAAATCTGGGGCCCAGACAGTGCCTTAGTGAACACGTCAGCCAAATGTTCACCAGATCGAATAAAGCCAAAATCGATAGTGCCGTTCTTATACTCGTGGCTGATGAAATGACAGTCGATTTCGATGTGCTTAGTCTGCTCATGAAACACTGGATTAGTAGCGATGTTGACAGTAGACTTATTGTCACACCACAACTTGGTAGGACCCATAGGCGGTTCGTCTAATTCAGTGAAAAGTTGTCGAACCCACATGATTTCGGACGTTGCCAAAGCCATAGACCTGTATTCCGCCTCAGCACTAGATCTCGACACCACATTTTGCTTCATGCTTTTCCACAATACCAGGTTCCCACCAACAAAGAGAGAATCCTGATGTGGATCTCCTATCAATCGGGCATCTTGCCTAGTCTGCATCAGAATAGCCCTCGGTACAGAAATGACCCCGATCACAAAACTGTAGACCCTTTCCCGAATGGAGGTACCGTAGGAAACGAACCACTGCATTCCAATAAGGAACACGGGGATCAGACATAAACTGACTTACAATGCTGACATGATAGGCAATATCTGGTCTAGTCATGGTGGTCAAATAATTAAGTTTTTCCACTATTCTGCGATACCTGTTAGGGTGAGGAAACACATCACTGTCACCGGGAAGAAGCTTCACACTCGGATCCATCGGGGACTCCACACTTTTTGCATTTAGCAGGCCAGTATCGTGTAAAATATCAAATCACATATTTCTTCTGAGAAATAAAAATCTCATGCTTACCTTTGCCCACCTCAACCCCCAGAAAATACTGCAAGTGCCCAAGATCTTTAGTTTGAAATTGTGTCTGCAGAAAGGCTTTCAGGCTACTAATCCCAACACGGTCGTCACCAGTGATGATAATATCATCAACATATACAACGAGAAGAGTACAGCCAGAGGTTGCCCGATAAAAGAACATGGTATGATCTTTGCTCGACTGCCGCACACCAAACTGTTGCACCACCGTGCTAAACCTCCCAAACCAGGTCCAAAGAGATTGTTTTAAACCATACAAAGAACGATAATGGCGACACACCAGATCATACCCCTTTTGAGCAACAAAACCGTGAGGTTGCTCTATATAGACTTCCTCCTGAAGATCGCCATGGAGAAAGGCATTCTTGACATCCAACTGATAAAGCGGCCAATTCCGAGTGGCAGTGAGAGAAAGAAAAAGGCGAATGGAAGTCATCTTAGAAACAGGAGAGAAAGTCTTAAAGTAGTCAACACCACAAGTTTGGGCATAACCTTTTGCAACAAGGCGTGCTTTCAAGGGAGCCAAAGAGCCATTAGGATTCATCTTCATAGTGTAAACTCACTTGCTGCCAACTGCTTGCTTCCTGGCAGGAAGAGAAACAAGATCCCAAGTGCCATTGTTATTCGGGGCAGACATTTCTTCCAACATAGCAGAACGCCAACCAGGATGGGAGAGAGCCTCTGAAACACTACCAGGAATAGCAGTAGTATTAACTGTAGAAATAAAAGCATGTAAAGAAGCTGACAAGCCCTTATAGGAATCAACATACCGGGGGTGATCCCGACAGAGACGATAAGGGCGACGGGCAGCAATAGAGGGCTCATTTACCGGCGGATCAACCAACGAGAGAACTGGCTCAGCAGGAGGCGGATCACGAGAGGGCGAAGCTGCAGGAGGTGGCACCCGGAGTGGCTCAGAAGGGGAGGCAGGAGTATCAGTTGTAATCCGAGAGACCAAAAAATCGGCAAACAAAGGGGACGGAGGTGACTCACGACCCGTAGGTGGAACAGGAGAAGAAGGATAATAGAATGGGGTCGACTCCAGGAAGGTAACATCCCGAGACACAACAAAACGATGAAGTGCAGGACAGTAACACCGATACCCCTTCTGGTGTTGAGGGTAGCCAAGAAACACACATTTGAGGGCACGAGCATCAAGCTTAGTGACCTGTGGCCTGGTGTCATGCACATAGCATACGCAACCAAAGATTTTAAGAGGCAGGGAGTGCCCAGGTAACATAGGAGCTAACACAGACATCGAGAAAACACCACCCAAGATAGTAGATAGCATGCAATTAATAAGATAACCGGCTGTAAGAACAGCCTCACTCCAAAAATAATGAGTAACATGCATATGACATAAGAGAGTACGGACTGTTTCCAAAACATGTCTATTTTTTTACGCTCAGCCACCCCATTTTGTTCGGGAGTATCAGGACACGACGTACGATGGGAAATGCCATGACTCACTAGAAACTCCCTCATGGCAGTAGACATATACTCTCCCATTATTACTATGTAAGATCCTAACACAAGTACCAAATTGAGTTTGCACAGTCTTACAAAATTGAGTAAACACAGATAAAATTTCAGATTTTTTTTTTATTAAATAGAGAAAAGTGGCACGAGAGTGATCATCGACAAAACCCACAAAATAATGAAAACCAAATAAAGAGGTAACCGGACTAGGTCCCCAGACATCAGAGTGTACTAACTGAAAGGGAGCAGAAGCTCTTTTATTAACTTGAGACTTGAAAGGCACACGCAAGTGCTTGGCAAAACAACACGACTCACACTCAATAGCAGACACATACCTTAAATTAGGGTAAAGAAATTTTAGACTAGACAAACTAGGGTGCCCAAGACGGCAATGGATATCAAGGGTAGAAGAAGATAAGGCAGAATACGCCTGAGCAGGAGCAACATCTAGTACGTACAACCCCCTCGAGACCCGTTCTTTACTGATAATCTTCTGGGTCGTAAGATCCTGAAAAATACAAGAATCAGAAAAAAATATCACGGAGCAACTCAAATCAGTGGTAATCTGACTGATAGATAATAGATTGAAGGGATTATCAGGAGTATGCAAGACATTGTATAAAGAAAGGGCAGGAGTTGGTGTCGCAACGCCATAACCCTCAACAGCTAAGGAGGAGCCATTAGCCACCAAAACACCAGCATGATCAGGGGTCAGCTTATAATCTGCTAGAATTCCTGATGATCCAGCCATGTGAGCAGAAGCGCCAGAATTAATAACCCAGGTGTGGGGGGTCGCCACACATGCAGTGGGATTACTGCAAAGGTGGCTGCTGGTACCTCAGAAGAACTCGTACTCTGTCCAATCTGACCATATATATACTGGTCATACTCTGCAGTAGTCATCTCTACAACTCATCTAGTCGAATTAGAGGCCCCTTGAGGACTTGGCTGGATATAGTCCTACTGGCTGAAATCAGATGTGGCATTGGCCACCAGTAGGGGCGTCCCATAATGCTTGTAACATTCACTGCGAATGTGTCCCCGGATCCCACAATAGTGGCACGTACGGGTCTCACGACCACCATCACGACCTCTTCCACGAAAACCTACTAAAGCAGACTGATCAGAGGTCTCAACAGGAGATGTACCAGTACCACGAGACTCATCCTGACGAGACGCTCGACTCACACGTCGAAATGTCTCGAAGAGTGGGAATATCGGCTCTAGCAAGGATCTGAGAGCGAGCGGAGTTAAACTCAGAATCCAAACTAGCTAAGAAGCACACCACCAAAAGTTGCTGCCGCTGCTGTTGGAACTGAGACAACTGATTTGTGAACGAGAGAAGGCGATCAAACTCATCAGCCAAAATCGTAAATTGCATAAAATGATTCTGAAGAGGCTTGTCGGACTGTTGGGATTGAAAGAAACCTTTCATGACGTCATATAGACGGGAGAGATCATTAGTGGCCGAATAGATGGATTCTAATGAGGACCAGATCTCTCTCACAGTATGAGTGTTGGCCACCAAAACCTAAACAGAAGGATCCATCGTGTTGAGCAACTGACTAAATATCCAGGCATCATCCCGGGTCCAAGTCCGAAAAGTCACTGATGTTCGTGAAGGAGGATCGTCAAACAGATGGAAATCCAATTCCACTCCTTGCAGAGACTTAAGAACGCTTTTCTTCCATAAAGCATAACCATTGGCGCCATAAAGTCGTTGATCAATTAACTGTGTGGATGATGAGAACACCTCTGTGGTACGCTACCGACCTGCTTTAACTTGGGATTTGCGGGTTACGGAATTATCTGACATTCTTGTTCACCAACAAGGGGACCAAAAAATACAACAAAAACAAACACAAGTCTCAATCCACACGGAAGTATAACAAAGAACTACACCGAACCCTCACAACATCATCAAACTCGCAGACATCGCTGAACTACACTGGCAGACTGATGCAGTGAGGGAAAGAGAGAGACAAGGCAAGTCTAGTGACTGAAAAAGGGCTTACAGGATCTGTCGGAGTCTGACAGTGGTCGTCGGTGGCGGAGGAAGATTCTACAGTGATCGTCGGAGTCTAACAGTGGTCGTCGGTGGCAGAGGAAGACCCCTGGAAGAGCTGTCGGTGGCTGACGTCACTCCTGGAGGGACTGATGATGGTTGACGTCACCCCTGGAGGGGCTGACGAGGGAGGCAACCCTCCTAGTCGAGTCGACTGAGGTCGACGTCACCCCTGAAGGGCCTAACTAGGATCGTCGAGCTCCCTAGGAAGGCTTGACTGAAGTGGTCATCACCCTTGGAGGGGTTGAAGGGTTGACGATGGTCGGCGCACGCTGTAGGCAAGCCGACTGTGGTCGGCGAGTGTTCCTGGAGGGTCGACGAGGGTCGGTGACGACTGTTGAAGGACCGACAAAGGTTGGCGAGGGGTCTGGCGGTCGGCGGCTAGGGTTAGGGTTTCTGGTTTGGCGGTTGGTTTGAGTGGAAGCTAGGGTTTTGTGCTGGCTAGGGTTTCATGACTCTGATACCATGTTAGAAAAGAGAAAAAAGGATACGGGAAAGCGTGTATTTCATTGTGAGACATACACACGTATTTATTAAGCAAATGAGAGCTTACAATAGATACTGTGGGTATCTCCGCAGGTTATTATTAATACTTAATATCTTAATACTGAATATATATTAATACCATTCGCCTTTTTCGTTCTCTCGCTGGCATTCGGAACTGGCCACTTTATCAGTTGGATGTCAAGAATGCCTTTCTCTATGGCGATCTTCAGGAGAAAGTTTATATGGAGCAACCTCCTGGTTTTGTTGTTCAGGGGGGGCCTAATCTGGTATGTTGCCTTCGTCGTTCTTTATATGGTTTAAAACAATCTTCTCGAGCCTGGTTTGGGAGGTTTAGCACAATGGTGCAATAGTTTGGTTTGCGGTAGTCAGGTAAAGATCATACCTTGTTCTTTCGTTGGACAGACTCCGGTTGTATTCTTCTCGTTGTCTATATTGATGATATTGTCATCACTGGCGATGACCGTGTTGGGATTAGTAGCCTGAAGGCCTTTCTGCAGACACAATTTCAGACTAAAGATCTTGGGCACCTACGGTATTTTCTCGGGGTTGAGGTGACCCGAAGTAAGCATGAAATTTTTATTTTTTAGAGGAAATATGTGATTGATATTTTGTGCGATGCCGACCTGTTGAATGCCAAAAGTGTGAAGTTCCTAATGGATCCGAGTGTTAAGCATCTTCCTAGTGACGGTGCTGTATTTCCTCACCCTGACCGGTATCGCCGAATGGTAGGAAAAATTATTATTTGACCACCATGACCCGACCAGATATTGCCTATCCAATCAACATTGTGAGTCAGTTTATGTCTGATCCCCGTGTTCCTCATTGGAATGCAGTGGTTCGTATCCACCGGTACCTCTATTCTAACCCGGGGAAGGGTCTACAATTCTGTGATCTGGGTCATTTTCGTACCGAGGGCTATTCTGATGCAGACAGGGCAGGATGCCCGATTGATAGGAGATCCACATTAGGATTCTCTGTCTTTGTTGGTGGGAACCTGGTATCGTGGAAGAGCAAGAAGCAAGATGTGGTGTCAAGGTCCAGCGCTGAGGCTGTGTCTATGGCGTTAGCAACATTCGAAATCATGTGGGTTCGACATCTTCTCACTGAATCAGACGAACCGCCTATGGGTCCTACCAAGTTGTGGTGTGACAATAAGTTTGCTGTAATTCAGTGTTTCATGAGCGGACTAAGCACATCGAGATTGACTGTCATTTCATCTGCCAAGAGTATAAGGATGGCACTATTATTTTTGGCTTTGTTCGATCTAGTGAACAGTTGGCTGACGTGTTCACTAAGGCGCTACTTGGACCCAGGATTCACTACATTTGTAATAAGTTGGGCATGATTGATATCTATGCTCAAACTTGAGTGGGTGTTAAATATATTTAGTATTAATATATTAAGTATTAATAATATCATGTGGGGATGCCCACAGTATCTGCTGTATGCTTTCAGTACTTAATAAATATGTATGTACGTCTCATAATGAGAATACACGCTTTTTCGTATTCTTTCTCTCTCTTATTCTAACACTACCAACGAACCTTGCTGGACTGTTTTCCATCACGCACAATCCTTGCGGGACTGTTTTCCCTCACCAGCGACACTCGACGGAGCCTTTTTTAATTACTCCAACTATCGATCTATGTTTTTCTCCTAACCCTAGTTGCCGATCTCTCTCTCCCCCCTTCTTGATCTACATATATTGGAAGCTGATGGCCCTTTGTTCTTCTTGACGATCCTCGCTAGAGTTCTTTCCTTACCGAAGACATACTGTTAACACTCCATTTTGAATGACCATAATGTATAGACCCGCTGATTAGTCATTTCCAATGCTGAAATACAATTTAAAGAACAACTACAATTTTCAACGAGAATGAATCACTACGCTAGTCGCCTAAAAGTTCCATGTGTTGTTCTTGTTTCCAAGTCCGGATGAGCCCATTTTGCCTTTGGAACGCTCAAAAACACATTGAAAAAATTGCAAAAAAGGGAATCGAAAATCCTATAAGGCCAGACCGATCATACATGCATTGGCTACACGAGCGAACTAGCCATACAGGCCATTGGTTGCCTATCATTTTTCGTTTTTCCCAAAATAGATTTAGATGCTTGTTTTTGGGCTTGTCCCACGTTCGTTTTTTACTCGCTTGCTCTGTTTTTCAAGCCTAAAAATAGCTCAAGCTCTAGCCCTTTCAGATCATTCAAAAACCTAACTTTCAAGTTCAAAATCACTTTGATTCAAGTCCTAATCTAGACGGTGCACCAATATCCTCAAAGAATTTAGGTGATTGAATCTTTATTCGAGGTCGTGTAGTCTGTACTTAGAAATTCTAGTTCTCTTTTCTAGTCTTCTTTTGGACATTCGAATGTTGAGATGTTCGAAGGAAGGAGTCGTTCGAGTCCAAATTTAAGTTTGTGGTCTTGATAGCA
>JAUMHN010411819.1:0-36723 GCA_032360265.1 Heliamphora ciliata
AATCTGTGATCTAGTAGATGTAAATCCTGGTTGATGATGCACGTGTGCGTGTGTGGGTGTATGAGGTAGGCTGCGAAGCCGATGTATGAGGTAGGCTGCAAAGCCGGTGAGTGCGCTCTGTCGGCTGAAACGAGGTCCTGATGAGGCACGTGTGTGTGTGTTTCATGGATTGCATGTATTGCATATTGGAACGGATAGACGAATTTTCTTAAAAATTGTATTATCGGCTTACGGGAGTTGAAATACTGTATTAGCGGCCTATGGGAGTCATAATACTGGAATCGTTTTCAAGGCTCTAATGAGTCAAAAAATGATTTTTATCATTTCTTTCCCTTGCATGTGAAAATGGTTTTCTGGCTTTGGAGAGTCGTGATCTAAAACTGTTTTCAAATTGTTTTAAATGGCTTGAAAGAGGGTCGAAAATTGTACTTTGTTTATCGAGCATGTTTAGCTTATACTGCATGTGTTGTTTAGAATCTGCTGAGCTTTAGCTCACGGAGTTGGATTTTGATTTTCTTCGGGTACCGGTCACGCTGGTTGATCTGGAGGTGCTGGAGAGGTGGAAGAGTGTAGTCTTCCTTTTTGTTTGCTTAACATATGTATGCTATAACATGTTTTTCGGGCATTGGAGACGTGTAATGTTTCTGTTTGGCGTTGATATACAATGCATGTATGGTTTATTTTGAGAGTGTATTCTCGGGTTGGGTTTTACTTGGTTGTTTATGGATGTTTCACATGGCCTGGAGTTTGGGGCATGACAACTTGGTATCAGAGCTCTGGGTTCGAATACCTAAGAGCCGTGGGAAGAGGTTGTATCACCGTGTAAGGTTAATTGCTTGTACTTGGTTGCATGTGTTTAAATACTTTGATAACATGAATGTGTCAGCATGTTAGATATGTGAATGATGTGTATATGTGAGCATGGGAGTTGAACTGTGGGATTGATTAGTCCTGCCTTTGGGTGTTTGAATTAACAAATTTGGGAGCCAAGTTAGAAATGCATTTAGCTGACGTGATTTCTAGCAGGAAATCTGAGTAGGTTATCCAGATTGACGTGTCATTCTTACTGGTTCTCCTCGGTATGTGGGGTTGTTTAGCATGAACCTATGTGGCTATGTGTTAGCATGCTAATTGTTTAGCGTTTATGTTCATGCTATGTGATGTATCCTATATGTTGTTTTGCTTTCATATAGACGCGATGTCGGCGAGGAGAGGTCGAGGCCGTGGCCATGCCGGCCAAGGGGAAGTTCCTATCCTTGATGCTGGGGATGCTAATGCTCCCCCAAGATTGATGGACGCGACGGAGTTGTTGCATGTGCTGGTTGGTTCTATCCAGCAGCTAGTTGTTAGAGGCAAGTTTGTTTGGGAAAGGGTGCCTGAGGCAAGGGCTACTATGGCGATGCGGGAGTTCAGGCGCATGGATCCACCTACATTCGCAGGAGATCCTGATCCTCTTAAGGCGGCAGAGTAGTTGGAGTTGACGACTCGGATCCTAGACACATTGTAGATTGTGGAGGATGAGTTGCGGGTTTCTTTTGCCACCTTTCAGCTGAGAGGTGATGCTCATCAGTGGTGGAGATATGCCAGGACTACAGTGGGGGCCACATGGGCAGCTTTTACACGAGTCTTCCTTGAGAGATATTTCCCAACTTCGAGGAGGGACTTATGCAGGGAGGAGTTCTATTCTCTTACCTAGGGGGCATGGACATCTTGCAGTATGAGGCCAGGTTTAAGAGCTTGTCTCGATTTGCACCGGAGGTGGAGTGCACAGATGAGTTGCTTTCGATGAGGTTTTAGTGGGGCTTGAGGCCGGCGATCAAGGTGCGAGTGGCTGTGATGGGATTTCGTGTGTTCAGAGAGTTAGTGGAGGGAGCAGCGAGGTTTGAGAATGCTTTGGCTGAGACTCGAGCTTCAAGGGAGGTCAGGACATGATAGGGCGGTACGGAGGCACAGACAGCTGGGCGTTCCAGCAAGAGGCAGAAGTCCTCTGGTCCTAGCTTTCATCCATCTGGACCACAGCAGTTTTCAGCAACATCACCATCTGTGGCTTCGTTTGAGAGGCCGGAGCAGAGGGAGTTGACCTGTTTTCGATGCAGACAGCCGAGGCATCGTGCGGCAGATTGTTTACAGCCGAAACAAACCCTGAGTTTGGCTCCAGTGCAGTCGCAGAGGAAAGAAGCATCAGTTTGCTCTGAGTGTGGACAGTCTGGACATATTTGTAGGAATTATCCCCAGAGAGGCAGTACGCCAAGCAGGGAGTACACACCAGTGGGTTCGTATGCGCAGGGTCGACAGAAGCCATCTGCAGTACAGACTTCCAAGATGGCTGGTGGGAGTACATCAGTTTAGTCGATGCGGTAGCCCACAGTGCTGAGTTATGGCGGACAGGATATAGTGGGGTTGCCCCGAGTGTATTCTCTTACAGCTCGCGGTTCTTCGAGGATACCGGTCATGCCGGAGGATGCTAATATGCCTTCAGTGAGCCGAGATACTTTCTGAGTATGCAAGCTCTGGGTTTGTTTCACATTACATTTGTTGGGGTTGGTTATGGTCCCGTAGATGGTGTGTTACGTTGAGGAAGCGGTTGGTGATGATGTGAGGTAGGGGTGAGTTGTAGATCCCGTGTCTTTGAGATAGTCGGCCATTGTGTAGGATGCCTGACCTTGTTTGACTATATCGTAGGAATGGTTTGGCTGACCATCTCGTGTGCCTGTGTCGGTTGCTATCGACAGTTTGTTGTTTTGGCCTTAAGTCGAATTTGGGGGGCAAAATTCCTTTAAGGAGGGTAGAGTTATGGGACCCTGACCCGTTTTTCTTTTCAGCGTTTTTGGACGCGCGTTATGTTTTTTCGTTTGAGCATATTTTTACTGCTTTTGGAGCATGATCAGGCTTAAATATGCATGCGGGGTAGGTTCCTGGGGCCGTGGTCCACTGTGGTGCGGATTTCAAAAATAAAAAAAAAAGATATTTTGGAGACCTATAAAATCTGGAGTTAGATATTTTCATAAAGATATTTTCAAAATTTTTTCAGTAAGTTTCTCGTTTTCTCTATGTCTTCTCTCTAAGTTCTCAGGGGCCCTGGGCTCAATTTTTAGCGATCCAACTGCGGATCCTTGCTTTTGGCACAGTGGGCTACGCAACCATCTGATTAGATTTTGATTCCAGCGAAGCTCAGTTTTGCACGTTGATCGAGGTGTTAAGTTTTTAACTCACCGTGGTAGAATTCTAAATCCTACTGCTGTATAAGAGTGCCATGGGTAAACGTGTGTGTTTTTAACGGGTAGATTGCTGTAGATATGCATTTGTTTTAAAGTTGGGTTTTTGGGTTTAAAACTCATTTTTGGCGATTTCTGTGAATGGAATCGGGTGTCGGGAGTTTCTTTTGAGGTCTAGGTGTTAGGCTTAGACGTGTGGATGTTGACAGGTGTTGGATCGGAGTTTAGAGCCTTTGGTTTGGGGTTTAGATGTAGAAACCCGTAGCTTGGAATCAGGTTCCACCGAGGTTCGGTCGATTGAACCATGGGGTTCGGTCGATTGAAGCTTGGATCTTGGGTTCGGTCAACTGGATAGTGGGGTTCGATCGACTGAACCGTGTGTTTTGGCATTTTGTGAGATTCCAATAGGGTGTTCGGTCGAATGGAGGTTAGGGTACAGTCGACTGAAGTTGTGGGCTGTTGGTTTGTGATTTTGGGTTGATTCCTTGGTTTTTGATTGGTGTTCTATGGGATTTAATTGATTAATTTATGTGAATTACTTGATTTAAATACCTGTGGATTCGTTTTGGGGTTCGGTTTGTTGTGTGGTGGTTTCGGGGGTCGTGTCGTGGCCTCGGGTGTGCATTTAAGTGTAGCCCTCGTGGGTGATGCGCATGGTAGATGCGGCTTGTTGATGCGCGATTGGGTGTGTGGTTTGATGTTGTGTTTGTGTTGGCACGGGTGAGCGTCGTGGGTTTGTGATGGCCGTGTTAGGAGTGTTTGGGCCCGTGGTGGTTGTGTGGGTTGTCCCGTGAGTGGATGTTGATTTTGACGGGTGGTGTCGTCATGTGGTTTTATATGGTTATTTGCATATTTAACTATTTATTTATGTTCGGAATATATAAGTGAATTACATAAGGTGATATCGTTATGTGTAACATGGTTTATGCTTTAAAACCTAGAGTTTTATAGGTATGTGACGTATTTTGTGGAACGTCGTGTTGATACATGGTTATATGCTTTAAATCCCGATTTAGGTTTGCATATGTGTATGAAATGGATTAGATGAATCTGTGATCTAGTAGATGTAAATCCTGGTTGATGATGCACGTGTGCGTGTGTGGGTGTATGAGGTAGGCTGCGAAGCCGATGTATGAGGTAGGCTGCAAAGCCGGTGAGTGCGCTCTGTCGGCTGAAACGAGGTCCTGATGAGGCACGTGTGTGTGTGTTTCATGGATTGCATGTATTGCATATTGGAACAGATAGACCAATTTTCTTAAAAATTGTATTATCGGGTTACGGGAGTTGAAATACTGTATTAACGGCCTATGGGAGTCGTAATACTGGAATCGTTTTCAACGCTCTGATGAGTCGAAAAATGATTTTTATCATTTCTTTCCCTTGCATGTGAAAATGGTTTTCTGGCTTTGGTGAGTCGTGATCTAAAACTGTTTTCAAATTGTTTTAAATGGCTTGAAAGAGGGTCGAAAATTGTACTTTGTTTATCAAGCATGTTTAGCTTATACTGCATGTATTGTTTAGAATCTGCTGAGCTTTGGCTCACGGTGTGGAATTTTGATTTTTTTAGGTATCGGTCATGTTGGTTGATCTGGAGGTGCTGGAGAGGTGGAAGAGTGCGGTCTTCCTTTTTGTTAGCTTTACATATGTATGCTATAACATATTTTTCGGGCGTTGGAACCATTTAATGTTGCCGTTTGGCATTTATATACATTGCATGTTTGATTTATTTTGAGAGTGTATTCTCGGGTTGGGTTTTATTTGGTTGTTTATAGGTGTTTCACGTGGCCTGGAGTTTGGGGCATGACAAAGAGTATTAGGTTAGAAAGATAAAAAGAAAGAGAAAAGAAAGAAAACAAGGAGGAACCCAGGCGCGCACACCTAACCCCTCCCCGACGCACAAGTCGTCGGCTACTACCAGCCAACCACCGCCGCCCTCGCTCACCCCGACCTCGCTACCACCGCCGCCGGCCACCTTCCTCTCTCCCTCTCTTTCTCTGGTAACTCTCTCTCTCTCTCTCTCTCTCTCACACACACACACACACTCTCTCTCCCTCTCTCTCGGTGGTAACCCAAAACCACCACCTGAACCACCCATGACCACCAGAATCAACCACCACCATCACCGAGGTCACCCAACTCCACCCTAGTGACCCAAAATTACCACCAGTAACTAATAGCCACCATCATGTTAAAACTCACACCCATCACTAGGTTGGTGTCGCACACCGCTACCACTGTCCACGGCCATCACCCATGGCCGCCAGTTATTGTTGGAGGTAAAACTATCAAGATCTTTATTTTTGCAAACGATTATCTGAAAAAAAAAAATTGGACGGGAAAACGCCAAAACAAGCTGCAGATAAAATCTTTTGATGATGAACGATCAAATTAAAACTCGTGCATCTGAAGTTAATTTAGAAGAATATCTTTTTACCGATCGAATCTTCAACTACGATTTGAATCCGAGTTGAAGCTCCTGTCAGATCTTCTACTATATTTTCTTATGCGATTCTTGAATGTAGGGTGGGCTACAATCTATCAAGAATGCGTACCGACAGAACTTAGACAACTTTAGTCTTAGAAGAGGTTGATCTGTAGCCTTGGTATCGGTGATCTGATGACGAGGAGTTGAGTTGTGTAGTAATGAGTAGTGATGTGCTGTTGTTCGGGAGGCATGTTTTGGGTTTGTGCAGGTTATTTGGTACCTATGAGGTGATCTATCTGCGTGACGTGTTTGGTCAGGTGACTTTGTGACTGTGATGCCGGATTGATTTTCGGTTGTGTGAAACCTTGTCCCAGATAATTGCGTGCCACCTGGCATTTCTCCTGAGTGAGAACAGTAGTTCGTGATGAAAGATTAGATAGAGGGCGAAGCTTTGAAGGTTTGATGAGATCTGTTCTTGGGTATTCCCGGTAAGTTAAGTAAGCTTCTCTCTGGTGAGCTTCTTTTTGGGGTTGGGTGTTATG
Organism: Heliamphora ciliata; assembly: GCA_032360265.1. Classification (NCBI taxonomy): domain Eukaryota; kingdom Viridiplantae; phylum Streptophyta; class Magnoliopsida; order Ericales; family Sarraceniaceae; genus Heliamphora; species Heliamphora ciliata. Next base: position 6,183 of record JAUMHN010411819.1, read on the forward strand.
TTGTTGCTCGTGGATCGGTGCCATGACAGCTTATCTGGTGATCGTCAGAACTCGAGTAGAGTTTGTGCTTCGAGCACGCAGTTTCATGTGACCGATGACGTCGTGTGTTTGGACTTGTAGGGATGGTCCTTGGGGTGCATGTAGAGATGTGGTCGAGCCAGTTCGTGGCAGCAAGAGCGAAGGAGGTGATTCTCTCTATGTTCGAGCATAGAGCATGTTTGAGATCGAGTACCATGGAGGATTGGTCTCGTGAGATGCGTTTGTCACTGGTGTGGTTGTGTTCGGTGAGAGTTGTGGTTCGACGTTTGCTGGTATGAGATGGATTTTGATCCGGTGTTTTAGGGATGTTTCCTGGATGACAGAGATATTAGAGGGACTTACCCGTGTACGCAGTTTGTGTAGGGTTGAATCTTCAAGTCGTGTTTTCCTCGTGTGACGACGGTTGTATTCTTGGTATCAGTTTTGTGACGATAGGTTTGGGGTTCTAGTTGTTAGGGTATTTCTGTTGTTGTGTGGTATCGCTAGGTTTACATCAAAGATTGTTAATGGTTGATGGGCTGGTGTTTGGCTTGCGTTCAGTGTTGAATTTTGGGGATGAAATTCTTTTATGAGGGGGAGAGTTGTGAGACCCCGAACCGATTTATTTTGGAATGATTAAGTGTTCGAGTTATTTCGGAATCTCTGAAATGTTTTAAGTACACCCTTGGCGTGTGTTCGGGTTCCGTTAAGGCTTGTTTGGCTAGCGTTTGGGCTGAAAAACCAATTTTACGCAGAAAAACACACTGCCTACCAGTTCGGTCGATTAGAGGGTTTGGTTCAGTCGACTGGACCGAAAGTTTTTGGTTCGGTCGACTGAACTTGGGTGTTCGGTCGATTGGACAGACGGTTTTTGGCAGATTTTGGCATTTTTCTATAAATATCAGGGGATGAGATGTTTTAAAGGAGCTTTCTTCTAAGCTAAGTTTCAGTTCTCTCTGCCTTCTCTCTAGATTTTTGAGGGCCCGTAGCTCGATTTTCAGCAATCCGACCGTGGATCCTCGATGTTGGTGCCGAGGGCTTCGTATATATCTTGGAAGATTCTCGTTTTGATGAGGTTTGATTTTTGAGGCTTCGAGTTTTGACTCGCCGAGGTAGGATTCTAGACCCTACTGCTGTATAAGAGTGTTTTATGTAATTATATTATTTTTACCGAGTAGAAAATGCATGAAATGTCATATTTGTGTTTAAACCTTGTTTTACGAGTAAAAAGCATATTTTTCACTTTTCTTGGTTTATTACCATATATGACATGTGGATGTATGGTTTTCAAAAGGTGATTTTGAGAACGGTGGTTTTGTGAAAAATGGTGATTTTTGATAAAAACTTCAACACTTGTTATTTTGGAGGTTTGGAGCTAATCATTGGAGTTGAGTTTCATTTTTGAAATGTTTTGTTAAAAACGGGGACAAATATTTTGAAATATTTTTGTTTGATCTCCATGTTGATGGATGAATCTAAATACATGTATAATGTATTTTATAGAAATATTTTCGTAGTTGAGCTACGGTATGATTTTTGTGAAATGATTCTTGAGATGTACCGGGATAGCGGATATTTGGCACGAGTTACTCTCAGTGGAAGTCCAAAAATGTGCGCAGCGTAGGTATTTTTGTCCTTTGGGGTAGTTCCCATAAAGAAGGTGGAAGGTGCTCTTTTCCTTCGGTCTTAGTCTATAAAGTTAGCTTTGACGTTATGGTGCTCTGTATAGAACCCGCCATTACCTAACCGGTCCTATGATGTATAGGGATTGGGTAAGGGGCAGGAGTCTATAGTTGTTTCCTCTGTCCCCTTATCACGGAGTCGGTACATAGGATTCATTTACTTTATCCTCGGCTGCGTGTTTTGAGTGGATTATATTTTGTTATTTTCCTCGGCTGTGTGTGTTCCCGGTGAAAAAATCTTTTATCTTTCCTCAGTGTGTGATCCGAGTGGAAAAATGACGTTTTGGTTACTGTTTTCCTTCAATTGTAAAACATTGTTTTGCATTGTATAAATACATGGTTTGTGGATGGAAAACTGTTTTGGAGGTTTGTGGAAAATGTGGGATTTTATGAAGTGAAACCGTTTTGAGGCTCGTGTTAGCCTGATAGAAAACTTGTGATTTTTGGTTAAAAAAACCTTTTTGGCTCCTGTGATTGAGCCTGTAAGCTTGTGATTGCATATCCTGCTTTATAGTTTTATAGTCTGTTTCTATTGGGCTTCGGGTCACGGTGTGAGATTTTGTTGTAAAATGTTTTTACAGGTAAGCGTGGTTCCATAGGTTGACCCGATGGTGCCCGGAGGTGGCTGATGACAAGACATCTGTTTTGTCTTGATAGGTAGTTTATACCTTTCTGTATATGTTTCATGTTGGGTTATAACATGTAAACATATGTGATTATTATTGATGTATGCATGATTGAATGCTTTCGAGAGAACCTTGGGTTGGTTGTTGTTTTCCGTAGTTTGTTACTACGTTTCTCGTTGATGGGTTCAACGGTTTACAAACGGGATTTTCTAATCGTTTTTGCTTCATATCAACTCTTGTGCTTCAAGGTAAATTTTGGGAACGACCTAACCTTCTTTTAAAACTAAAGATTTTCTTATACAAAACACGTATTTTGTCTTTAAAGGCTTGGCTTATGGGCTGCAATAGTAGTCTTTGGGCTACTCTTTTAAATCAAATAAGCCCTCGGTGGTACGGTTTTACAAAGGTTGTTGCCTCGTTTTGGCTTTCTGGTTTTAAAACCCATTTGTATTTGGGCGGTTATGGTGGTTATGGTGACTTTTCGCGTGACCCAGAGTTTGGGGCATGACAAGTAATCCCTAAACTCTCCAAAGAGGTACTCTCCACCACGATCGGACGAAGTGATTTGATACTTTTACCCAGACGCTTCTCCGTCTCTGCTTTTAATTCTTTGAATTTTTCAAAGCATTCAGACTTACGGTGCATCAGGTAAATGTATCCATACCTTGAGTAGTTGACAATGAAACTGACGAAGTACTCAAAGCCACCTCTAGCCTGGACAGTCATAGGACAACACACATTAGAGTGACCTAGTTCAAATGATTCTTTAGCTCTATAGCCTTTGACTGAGAAATGCCTCTTGGTCATCTTACCCTCTAAGTAGGATTCACAGACTGGAAGTGCTTTCACTTCCAATGAACTCAAAGGCCCATCTTCTATTAGTCCATTTATCCTTTTTAGATTAATATAACCTAAGCATAAGTGCTAAAGAAACATTTGGTTCATAAAAAAGGTACCTTTCTCTTTTATGGTAAATTAGATATGTTATTCAATTTAGTCAGTTGTAGTGTAGGAGAGATTGGAATAATAACAAAAAGATCATCCACCAATGCAGAACAGATAACCCGTTTATTATCCTTAATAACCATAGAGGTATTAAAATAAACCAAGTATCCGTCTTTAACCAATCTAGAAACATAAACTAAGTTCCTTCTAATGAAATGTATACAAAGATAATCTCTCAATATTAAAATTCGATCTCTACTAAAACTGAGAATGACATTTTCCACTGCAACTACTGTCACCTTTGTATTATTGCCTATATGTAGGTAAATTTTTCCATCACTAAGTCGTCGAGTTTCTTGGAACCCCTGCAATAAATTACAGTGATGATTAGTGGCTCCCGTTTGTAAACACCAGATACCGGTACATAACACCGCTAAACATGTTTTCACAATCAGTGAACAGAAATTACCCTGATTGTTTAGCTTGCTGAGATAAACTGGACATTGCTTTCTCCAATACCATGTCTAGTTGTAGTAAAAATATCAGCCTTTCGACTTTTTCACACTAGTTCGTGGCTCACTAACTACCCTGGATTCCATGTCACCCTGTTTCTAAATTTTTTTCTTCTTCATGCCTTTTGGCCTAGAGAAAGTGCCCTTTTTAGAAACAAACACATTTTCTGGCAGTGGAGGAATACCCTTGGTAGTTAAAACTATATCCAAGTTACATTTTCAGTCAACAAAATTCGATCCTGTTAGTTTGTTCTTTTTAAGTATATTAACCAGTGGATTGAAAGTCATCTTAACCCTGAGAATTATATAATTAAAATAACTGTTAATTATGACGAGCAAAACTTTGAATTTATTTTAAATTTGGTTCCCTTTACCATTTTAAAATAAATTTGCCAGCAGCCTAGTACACTGTGAATAGCATGGCTCGTTGGGAAGACGTCTACTATTCATCGTTTGTCCAGACAGACCAATTTCTATTAATTTTACTAGCTTGATGACAGACCATATTAAGTAAATTAAATAGCTGACATAACTTCAGTCTAGTAAATAACAGCAGTGACTCAGATAAAAAGGATATTATTATTTACAGCTAAGTATTAACCACCACCTAATCCCAAATCAATCACTTCGCAATGAATCTTTCAGATGGAGAAGTAATCCATACTAAAATTATTCAGAATTATTTTCGAAGGAGATTTGTATTGGCAATACCACAATTAATCATGTCCGATGGGGAGAAATGTCTTACTATTAACACGCAAAATTAATTACATCGCCTACAAACTAGTGATGGCGACCGTGAAATTTATCTGTGAATAAATTTTCTCTCCAACTTAAAATTTTAAAATATTTTTAAGGGTTATAAAAATTCATTTAATTAAAATAAATTTATTAATTTCGAAAATGACACGATCTAAAAAATTTCAAAATATCTTTCCGTGTAAACGATCCAAAAGATTCCGATTTGCCAAATCATATTTTTGTATTTTAATGCGTAACAAATAAAATAACCAATGAATGCACAATTTTTTCTTTTGCTTTATAGCTACAATAGTAATTAAAGACATTCAAAATATTTTATTTTACGTTACACATTTTTTAAAAATAATAATTTATTATGATTAAATATTTTTTTATTTAATTATTCTAAAATCCAAAATTAATTTTCATATTTTTTAAAGAAATCCGATTTAATAAAAAATATCTTAAACGTGTTATTTTGTAAAAATAAAATATCTAAAATTTCTCCATTTAATTAAAAAGTTTTAATTAAAAAAATATAATTTTATTTTTCTTTACAAAATTTTAATTAAAATTGTATTTTTTGAATTAATTAAATTTAGAAGAATATATAAAACAGATATACATCATCAACGCAGTTTAAAAGAATATAAATGCAAGATATGTATATATCTCGATTTTATGATCAAACAGAAACTCTGATGAGTTTTAGTCTCTTGTTCGAAGATAAGTTGTAACATTTCAATCCCTTTTTGAATCAATTTTCGGCATCCAAGTTGCATCATAATTTCTCAATATGCAGTGTTATACATACACAATACTCTCAAGCCTCGAAAACAACAAAAAATCCAGCCAAAATAGTCCCGAACCAACATCACCACCGCTGGACCACCGGCGCTGCCGCAAGCCGCCGATTGAGGAAGCTTTTGCCACCTCTCCCGAACTTTGTTCTTGACGCATTTTTTTTAAAAAATAGCTCTCAAAAAATACTATTTTTCTGTAAAAATTTCGATTCGAAAAAAGATCAAAAAATAGCTCTCAATGGCCGCCGAAACTGCCCCGCCACCCTGCTTGCGCCGCTGCCTTGTTGCCGCCGCCCATTTGGGCATTTTCCATGGTGGTTTCGATTCTCATTTTTTTTTTTAGTATTGATATCCAGCAATATGTTGCCTTGAAGAACGCTTAAAAAATAGTCCCGAAAAGGTTCAAAAATGGCCTCACATAGCCCGGTGCAGCCACCAGATTTTGTTGCCTATAGCCGCCTGTTTTTGCGCTATTTTTGCTCTGATTTTTTTATTATTTTGTACTATTTTTTCATCACTATTTATTGCTATTTTATGCCTAAAAAACTGCACAAAACTACTCCCAAAAACATCACAAAAAACTGCGCCGCGCCGAAAACTGCCGCCGCCGGTGCTGTCTTTTCGCTAGTTTTTTGCTGGTTTTTGGACTTATTTTGGTGCTTTTTTAATACATAAAATCTGTATAAATCTTATTGAAAAAATCTGTTTCAAAACCGTTGAAAAACCACAGCGATCCATGGCCCGAAATACCGGAAACCACTGCCGGTGCAGCCTGTTATGCCGTCGCCCGTTTTTCGTGTTCTTAAACATTCAAACTTATTCTTAAATATTCTAAAGAATATTTAAAAATAAATAAAAATTTTTACATGAAAAATCTATATCCCATAAGCTCACAAGCAAACTAAAAAAAAGCTTAAAATAATGCGATCAACCCTTGGGATTAAAATATTAATTAAATCATCATTCAAACCATTCAATCAAAAATGAATATAACGATGATCATAAAACCAAGATTAGAACACCTGCAAAATAAAGTTAGCACAGTTCTAAATTCACTCGGCCTCTCGATAAATCGAAAACAAAATCATAACGACTTTGATACCAATTCTGTGAGGCAAACTGCCAAAATCATTAATTTGTAAATGATTTTTTGAAAAATAACAACTGGATGAGCAATTGCCGAAATAGGCTCCAGACAAAAACTTTTAGATGTTGAGCGATCAAAAATAAAACTAGTGCCACCACAGTTAATTCAAATGAAAACCTTTTGGTCGATTCTTCAACTACGAACTTTGATATCCCGAGTTGAAGCTCCGGTCAGATCTTCTACTGTAATCCCGATGTGATTCCCAAACGTAGTGTGGGCTACGATCTTTTGAGAACTGAAACTGACAGAACCTGGACAACCTTAGTCTTGAAAGATAATTTATGATTTTTAGTTCAGCCTACTCGCATATTTATAGGGTTACAACAGGGACTTGTAGAGTAATTATGACATAGATTTCTAGTTCAACCCAAATACACATTTAGTGGTTTCTACAAATATGCAAACCTCTCAGCGATTTCTGTAATTATGAAAGCCTTGCAGCAATTTCTACAATTTTCATAAAATATAAAATTACAGTTCACACCACTAATGAATTGTAACTACACTCATAGCCATAATCTCAAGGCCAATTTGCGTTGAGCTCCTGTTATTAAATTCTTGACTCATCTCTCCACGTTAAGATTATCGATATCCGCCAATTAAATTTAATTACTGATAATTTAATTTAATCGACATCTTTAAAATTCTTTAAACCTTTTCGCTTAACTTATTTGATTGCCGAATAATCAAATTCACCTACAGGATTTGGCTCGGCCAAAACTTATAAGCTTCCTTAAGGGGGTATCGTTAATCCCAAACAATCGGGACGTGGATTTCGTCAATGATTAATATTCACCATATAATTAATACCGCTATCCAACTCACCGGGACTATAGACCCATAAAAGATCGCACCCTCTAATAAATCAAAACAATGAACTTTAAATATACGCAAATAATAGGATTAAGAGTATAGGCACTCATAATAACTTTGGGGTGTGAATTAATTAATATAGTAAGTATAAAATTAATTACGCTAATGTGGTTCAGTTTAATACACACAAAGTGCACTAGTACAGCGAATTGGAACAATAAACAGCACTATTATTTGTTTCTCGTAAGTAAGATAGTTTTACTAAAACTCTATGCTACAGTCGTACTGATAGTTTGTCCATTTTCATCTAAACTGTGAACCAAACTTATATTCTGTAAGAATCTATAATATGGTCTTCTGTGTGCAAATCGTACTCTACACACAAAATTAAATACTATATAGAATAAAGAAAAATCATGCATAACATTAAAGAAATGATATTGCATACATTGCTCATTAAGATTCTCATAAAATAGAAAAATAATTTTATTAAAAATAAAATTAAATACTAAAACCAAAATAAATTCATGATTTTTAGTATACAACCTTGACATCGGGAGCTAAAAATCACTCATCAAGAAAGCAGAGAGTTGTTTGTGGGCTTTTTGACCAGGTGAAGGGGAAAGGTGGCTAAAATGACAAACTGATCAATAGAAAAAGAACAAGTGAGGATTTTAGTCAAGAAAATCTCTGATCTCCTCTGAAGCTTTATCTGATTATACAGTCGCTCTCCACATTTGTGCAGTTATTTGATGTCGAAATTCAGATAGAAGATGCAATCCAATTTGGTAATATCGATTAGGTCGAACCGAGCCAAAAGCTGAGAAGACCTTACCTATCCAACGACCAAAATCATCCCCCCTTTTCCACTAACCCCAAATCTCGCTCTAACGAGGTGAATTTACTAAACCCTCAATCAAATAAATCGAATTCTTCACCTTCATCACCTCCTCTCAGAAACATTTAACCGTCCTAGCTGAAAATGCTAAGTAGAGTTTTCACTCCCCTTAATATCTCTTTGACCACACCCATGAATCGACTTATCGAAAAAGGGCTGATAAAACTTCTTGATCCAATGCAGCCCCCTAACCCTTTACCGCTCCGCTATGATCCCACCCAATATTTCTTATACAATCAGAGCCACGGACACCCAACTGACAACTGTTTGAGACTCAGCCATGCAATTCAAGATCTCATTGATAATAAGGTCATCCCACATCCATTTGCACCGAATGTCACAGCTGGTTTTTAGATTCTTGTAATTTATATGATTCAAGTCTCGAGTCAAAATCGGAGTCTTATAAGTTTTTGTTTTGTTCTAATCAATTGGATGTCGAGTTCGAGGGCACGTCTGTTTGTGCACCCTCTTCGTTTGCTTTCAATTTTGTAATCCCTGCTCTCTTTGATATCAATGAAATAAATGAAGGTTCTGATTATTCAGCTTTGCTTAATTTATTTTGTACACTTTTTGATGATTTTAAATTCGAAAGAGATGTTTTCGAAGAATTAAAAGCTTTAATAAAAAGAGAAGAAGAAATGCGTGCCCAACCAATAATTTAAGAAACATTGTCAACAAATCTGGGTAATGAAATTAACCCACAAATTGTCCAAATTGGTTCTTCTTTATTTTCAGTTGAACGTGAATAGTTAGTGACTTTATTAAAAAAATTCAAAGACGTTTTTGCATGATCATATGAGGATATGCTTGGAATTGATCCTAAAATTGTTTAACACCATATCCCTTTTTATCCCGATGCCAAACCGGTCAAGCAGAAGTTGAGAAGAATACGGCCAGAATGGGCTTTGAAAATCAAGGAAGAAGTTACTAAAAAGATCAATGCTAGATTCCTTATGGTAACCGAGTATCCGAAGAGGGTAGCTGACATTGTGCCGGTTTGAAGAAGGATGGACGCATCAGAGTCTGTGTGGATTTTTGAGATCTCAACAAGACCTGCCTGAAGGACGACTTTCTGTTGCCACACATTGTTATTTTGGTGGACAGCACAATGGGGCACACCCTCATGTCATCCATGGACGGCTTCTCTAGATACAATCAAATCTGAATGGACTTTGAAGATAGAGAAAAGATGGCATTCACTACATCGTGGGGCACCTATTGCTATCATGTGATGCCATTTGATTTAAAGAATGCAGGGGCAACCTATCAAAGGGCTGCCACTACCTTGTTGCATGATATGATACATAAGGAAGTCGAGGTGTATGTGGGCGACATGATTGTTAAGTCCAAAGATCGAGACAATCATATCATAGTGCTACAGAAATTCTTTGAAAGGATTAGGAAGTATAAGATACGGCTCATCTCGTAGAAGAATGGCGAAAGAATTGGATGGAAGAGCTTCTCTTATTCGATGAAAGAAGGCTACAGACTCTGTTCCACATACAAGGGTACCAGAGGAGGATAGCTCGAGCGTTCAACAAGAAAGTCAAAACCCAGGATTAAAGAGAAGGTGACTTGGTGCTTAAAGAAATCAGGCTCCAGTTTTTTATTTAATGGGAAAGTTTAAGCCAAATTGGGTCGAGCTATATCTGATCAAAACTATCATAGCCGATGGTGCTATAATCATCATAGATCTGGATGGTAACACATTCTCCACTTCCATCAACCTAAAGTACTACCCTTGAGAGAAATGTAAAATAAAATAAAAGTTCATTGGGTTAAAAATAAAAAAGGCAGCCTAGGTAATAGTTAGAGCAGCCCATAAGGCTGAAAATTCGAAAAGGCAACCTTGGAAAAAGTTAGGGCATCATAAAAGGAGAGTGTTAATACCTAAGAGTAAATCGAGCTTGAACTACGTTATAGCTTGATTCCACTTTTTGGAAAACGTAGGTAGCTTCTTTTAAGAAGTTAACCCACCTTCTTTGTTTCAGTAATCTTTGAGTCCGAGTAATGATCAATACAAATTTATCTTTGAGTTCTAATAATAAAGCCATTTAATTGCAAGAATTAAAAAAATTAAATAATTGGGAACCTTTTTCAGATAAACGTAGGACTTTCATTACTTCAACTGCGATTACAAGGTTTTGAAAATAAAGGGCGGGCAAGCAAGTCCCAAATTTTAAATAAAGAAGAAAGTTACAAAATCTTAAAAGTAAAATAGATCTCTCAGATCTTCCTTCTCTTTGTTACTTGTTCTTCTCCCTCTTCTTTGTTTCTGCTCTCTTTTTCCTGAACCAACCATGCCTTGTACTCCTTGGGGAGCTCAGTGTGGGACGGCTCCTGCATTACCATTAGTGAACAAGATGGCCATGCCTCCTAATACTGTGCCAAAAATGGAGCTTGAAGGGAAGATGAATACATACGACCCCATATGCCGTGAAATATGATCTAACATCGAGCAAACATCCTCATGATCCGGTGTGGATAGCAGAAGGTGGACAGCCATAAACCAGTCAGCAAGACAACCAGATGGTCCATAGTGGTCAAAGTCATAAAAGGGATCTGCCACTTGGAGCACTGCCAAGTGATGTCTCCTCTAGCCAGCGAAGAAAGATACTACCTCCAAGCTGCCTTGGTAGTGCATATTGGGTAAAAAGAATGATAGAGAAAGGCAGCAGCGTTGTACCCATCTGAAGCAAATTTATGTTGAAGATTTACCATATCTATCAGCCAGATCTGAAAAGAGAGAAAAAGCTAAGATTCGAGAGAGATCAACAAAAGGAGAGAAGAGTAGTAAAAATTGAGAAAAATCGACCAAAGAAAAGAAGAGCGAAAAAATGAGTGATTTGAGTTTTACTTGGAGAAGCAGAGGACTATCGGTAAAAGACATGGTTACACCTCAGTGGATAGCATCTAGACCAATCAGGGTCTCAGCCAAAACTAGAGGCACGAAGTCCTTTCCTGCCCTTATCTACTCATCATTGTCAACCAGAATAGTACTAACCCAACCGTCATAGGAAACAAGAAGGTACCGGGCATGTAGACAGATGCACAGAACATAACGGCGCCGCAACTGGAAGCTAAAGTCACCAACGGCACTGGTAGGCCAGAATTTGGGTCCAGTAAATCCCCATGGGCGAAGGAAGAAACCTCTTGGCCAGTCAGACCACAAAGACGTATGATCTACTTCTTCGCAGAGATGAACATGGAAGGTATTACCACGAACTTTCATGGGACGAGATCAAGAATGGCGGTGAACTCTTTTATAGTGAAGCATAACTCTTCAAGGACAAAGCGAAAAACATGAACCCGTGAAACCCAAAAGCAGTGTAGCAGCCCTTAGCAATTTTCATGCCCCAAACTCTGGGTCACGCGAAAAGCTCACGAACAACCACCAAAACCACCCAATATAAACGGATGAAAACTATAAAGGCCAAACAAGGCTAAAACCTTTGTAAAAACGTACTACCGAGGATTTATTTGATGTAAAAGAGTAGTTCCTAAAGACTATGATTTCGGTACCACAAGCCAAGCTTTTAAGAAAAACAAAATATGTATTTTGAATAAGAAAATCTTTTCATTTTAAAAGAAGCTTAGGCCGTTCCAAAATCTCTCACGTAGCACAATAGCTTAAATGAAGTATAAACCAGTTGAAAACCCCGTTTGTAAACCATTGAACCCAGCAACGAAAAACGTAGTAAGAAACTATGAAAAACAACAACCAACCCATGGTTTTTCTTGAAAGCATAAAACATGCATATATCGGCCCACGGCCATAAGAAAAACATATGCATTACAACAAGTTATATCCCAACATGAAACATATACAGAAAGGTATAAACTACATAACAAAGACCAAACAACAGGGTCTTGTCAACATCCATTTCTAGGCACCTCAAAGTCAACCTACAGGATCACGTTCACCTGAAAAAGGTTTTACAACAAAATCTCACACTGTGAGCCGAAACCTAAAAGAAACAGACTATAAAGCCTTAAAGCAGGATATGCAATCACATAGCATAAAGTAGACTCAACCACAGGAGCTAAAAAGGTTTTTCATCTTGAAAATCACAAGTTTTCCATCAGGCTAACGCGAGCCTCAAAAAGGTTTTACTTCATAAAATCCCACGTTTTCCATCCTCAAGACCAAGTATTTCAACAATGCAAATAACGTTTCACAGTTAAAGAAAAATAGTAACCAAAATATTATTTTTCACTCGGATCACATAACCGAGGAAAGAGAAAATGAATCCTATGTACTGACTCTGCCACAAAGGGACAGAGGTAACAACTATAGACTCCTGTCCATTACCTAATCCTTGAATCATTTAAGACTTGTTAGGTAATGACAAGTTCTATACGGAGCCACCACAACGTAACAACTGACTTTATGGACTAAAACTGATGGACAAAATCATCACTCCTTCTTTACGGGAATTACCCCGAAGGATAAAGGTACATACTCTGCACCCATTTTCGGACTTCTACCAATGGCAACTCTTGCCACACACCCACTATCTCGGTACATCTAGAGATTCATTTAAAAACAAACCCGTAGCTCAACTACGAAAATATTTTCACAATTATACATTAAACATGTATAAAGATCCATCCATCAATGGCAACTCTTGCCACACACCCACTATCTCGGTACATCTAGAGATTCATTTAAAAACAAACCCGTAGCTCAACTACGAAAATATTTTCACAATTATACATTAAACATGTATAAAGATCCATCCATCAACGTGGAGATCAACAAAACTATTTTCAAAGTGTTTTTCCCCGTTTTCAAGTAAACGTTTCAAAACATCCAAAACATAATTTGTCGAGATTTTTCACAAAATCAACGTTTTCAAAATCACCTTTGAAAACCATACATCCACAAGTCATACGATGTAATAAATCAAGAAAAGCGAAAAATATGCTTTTTATCCAAAAAAGAAGATTTAAACATAAATATGACATTTAATATATTTTCTACCCGGTAAAAACACATATAATTGCATGAAATACCCTTTAATAACAGTAGAATCTAGAATCTTACCTCGGTGAGCTAAAAGCTCGATGCCTCGAAAAATGAATCTCGACGAAATGAGATTTTATCCAGATGAACGCGAAGCCCCCAGCACCAACATCAAGAATCCGCTGTCAGATCGTTGAAAATCGAGCCCCGTGCCCGTTAAAATCTAGAGAGAAGAAAGAGAAAATCAAAACATAGCTTAGACGCAAACTTTTCTAAAACATCTCCAAGCTTCTACTATTTATAGACACAGCAAATATCAAGGGTTCAGTCGACTAGACCCCCAATCTTGTTGATTGGATGAAGCTACTGGAATACCAAAAAAAAAGCTCTGCTGACATAGTTCAGTCGACTGAATCCCAATTCAGTTAACTGGATCCACCTCCCAATCGACTGGGGAAACCTGTCTAGTTGACTGGACCGCTGGGAAATGCCATAATAGGTTTTAAGAACTTAAACCAACCTCATGCGATAACTCCAACCCCGTTAACACTTAAATTATTCAAAAAAATGAAATAGGTCAGGGTCTCACAATTCTCCGCCTCTTAAAGGAATTTCGTCCCGAAATTCAACTCAAAAATTCAAGCCAAACATCGTCCCGCAACCATCGACAATCTCTGATGTAAACCCAGTAACACCGCACAACAGTAGAAATGCCCCAGCAACTAAAAGCCCAAAACGGTTGTCATACCAAGAATACAACCGTCGTTATACAAGGTAAACACGACTTGAAGATTCGGTCCCCACACAAACTGCGCACACGTGCAAGTTCAACTGACATTACTGTCATCCATGAGACATCTATAAAACATCGGATTGAGATCCAACTCACACTGCCAAACCTCAAAACCTAACTCTCACCGAACAAAAACCACTCCAACAACAAATGCATCACACAAGACCAATCCACCATGGTACTTGATCTCAAACACTCTCTGCGCCCGAACATAGAGACTACCATCCCTTCATTCTTACTGCCGCAAAGTGGCTCAAGCACACCTCACAATGCACACCAAGGACTATCCCCGGGAGTCCAAACACAAGATGCCAAACCTTGACATCGATCACACGAAGTTACACAACTCGCACATAAACTTTACTCAAGTTCTGACACTCACCAAACGTCCACCAACTTTGATATCACATCATCACCCTGCTGATGCTAACAATGCCACCACGAAGCTGACACAATGCCCATCCACGAGCCACAACACAAACACCCGACTCTAGAGAGAAGCTCACTTACTCACCTGGAACACCAAAGAATGCATCACATCCAAACCTTCATTCTTTATTCGATCTTCTATCACGAATCACAATCCTCACCCTGGAGAAACACCAGGTAAAACACAATTGTCCCTGACAAGGTTCCACACAACTTAAAAACTATACCAGCATCACAGCTACAAAGTCTCTTGACCCCTACGAGTCACTTGACCAACACGTCACACAGACAGGACATCTCAATAGGTATCCAAAAACCGACAAAAACCCAATCATCATCACTACACATCTCAACATCTCGTTATCCGATCACTAATACCATGACTACAGATCACCCGCAAATCACAAAGGATCGCCGTCATCTGACAAGGCAAACATGATGACTGTCATCCAACATCAACCCCAAATAGGACCCGAATCCAAATTCACAAAAGTCTACCAGAAACTCACCATGTGAATATCACATCCGCACTGTTCTGACAAAATTCTCGATCTGCCATGAGCTAGAAGGACAACCATACACGCACCTCCCAGAACAAGCCACACACAATGGTTAAGGAGTCTCTGCTGATCACTATAAAAAGAACACTACATCTCAACACCAATTCCCTTGTTAACAAGAACACACAAAAGCATTCCTAGTTTACCAACTCGACCTCATAGGGAACACAACCCAAATGGTTCAACCATCATACAAGCAGGCCACACTGACTAGGTTACCATAACCTATCATGTTTAGCACACTCATACGTACTCTTTTACGGTCTTCCACCATGGGATAATACTAACCCCATCATGCGATTCTTTGTGGTCCCCAACCGCGAGAGGAATCGAATCCCAAGTCACCCACACAAACGCTAAACATCCAAGAAGGCACGTATCTATGCACCACGCGTCGAAACCACGAAGAATCAAACCCACAATCACTTGATCACGACGATACGAGTCCTTGAGTCACAACTCCAAGGGTCACAACACGGATACCAAATCCACAGAGATTTTTGGTCTCAGTACACAACCAAAACCTGAATCGATCTAGAACCCAGCATATCCGTCTAATCGAGATGAAACAACTCATACCAGACAACCGTCCACAAAGAAACTCTCTCTCTCCGTCCAGAGAGAAGAAAAGGGGTTAACAAAACCCATGACCTAATCTCTGCGTATTCCCAGTGCTCATCAACACTTGGTCCTTCTTAAGAACTCTGCAAACCTTACCTTAAAGCCACATTGACCACAGTCAAACTGTTGCCATCAACCACGATTACGGTACTCAGACCATCCGCTACACCAAGCTCTCAACTCTTCGGCGTCATTCGTACACATACGAATACCATCAAGCCGCATACCTTGCACAACACCTCCCATCCCATAGGATTATAAGCTCATCACTAAGCATGCACGGAGACACACGTCAACATTTCATCACGCCAAAACCTCACTCCACAAGGTTGCGCTTACTCACCTAACTCTTGCTAGGCAAACCACAACCACGCCACGGCCTCGAGCCCACTACCCACGCAACTCACATATAAAGCGCACAACACCATACAAAGGAAACCTAATCCTAAAACCCTTCATCTAGAGTCACCAAGAACTCCCTTAACCATGCAGACACCTTTCGCATTTCTGCTCTCAAAGTGCACATCAATTACAAGCATCGTAACCCACGATTTCTCACCTATAGCCCCAGGTTAGCCAAATCACACGGTATATTACTGAACCTTATTACTCCACACTTTGTTCTCATGGGCAAACAACATACCCATCTTTGAACCTAAGGTCAAACACAAATAACCTTCAGACATATCACACTCAGGATACACTGTCTTAGCACTAACCAACCACACTTTTGAACTCGTCTATGGTCCCTTCAAACCTCATGCACCTACCACGGTTCCCAAACACGAACTCCTGATCACTAGGATAATGACCAGATCACAAACCTGAGTTCTCGTAGAAATCCCACAGAATTGCTACTCATCGCAGGTTAGAATAATAACTTGAACCCTTACACATTCCAATACAGTCGCGACCCATGCTCTTCCCAACATATCTGCAACTCACATTCAACCCCACTTCCTCGAGTTCACTCACTCGGAACTCAAGTCTCAGACCTTTACAAGGTATACCACGTCCAAGGTCATCAGACACTACTCTGACTACCAACAACATTCTACTAGCAGGGATATTCCCAGAACCACTCACGTTCTGCTATCTCAACATACACCCGGCCAAGGATTATCATGCTCCCATCCACTATGTTCCCGTCTATACCCCATCCTGAGTACACGGCTCATGACATAACATGGCTTACGACGTACCTAAGCCATCACACGGCCAAACCATGTGCATCAAACCCTAACCGAAAGGGATTATCATGATCCACAGATCTATCCCCCAATCTAGTCATAACAACTGATTGCCAGGGTCTTCGACACCCCATCACCCCTACTCACAAGTCCATTCATAACACAACTCTAACCTCTAATAGTATACACTCAAGAGAAGTCAGCTATCCAAGCCAAAGCCATCAACCATGTTTTGACTACACTTGAATAGAACATTGCTCATACAAACACTCAATGATTTGCCAAACGAGGTCAACCTCACTCGGCTAAACCTAACTTACTGACGAGTTCCACAACATACCAAGCGATCGATGCTCAACCCATAACCTAACCTTTGCAACTGATAGCAACCGAGTCGCATATCCAAGACCCAAACCATGGTCTCGTCATTTCGAAGGGTGTACAGGTTATATATAAAAAAAACATGAAACACGATAACCTAAGGTCGATCTATCATGTTATTTCTAACACATATCACATAGTCATGCTAACACATAGCCCAACGATTATGCAGACACATCACACATACCAAAGAGAACCAACAAGAATGACGCGTCACTTTGGATAACTTACTTAGATTCCTTGCTAGAAATCACATCCGCGAAATGTGTTTCTAACTTGGCTCCCAAGTTTGTTAATCCAAACGCCCGAAGGCAAGACTAATCAATCCTAAGGTCCAACCTCCATATTCACATATACACGGCATCAACATACTCAATAACTAACATGCTCATGTTCAAAACACAAGCTTCCAAGCACACACACATCTTTCCTCATAAGGTAACGCACTCTCTTCCCACAGCTCATAGGTATTCGAACCCCAAGCTATGATATCAAGTTATCACGCCCCAAATTTTGGGTCACGCAAAAGCCCACGAACAACCACCAAAATCGCCCAATACAAACGGATGAAAACTATAAAGCCCAAATGATGCTAAAACCTTTGTAGAAAGGTACTATCGAGGATTTATTTAATGTAAAAAAGTAGTCCCTAAAGACTACGATTTCGGTCCCACAAGCCAAGCTTTTAAGAAAAACAAAATATCTATTTTGAATAAGAAAATATTTTCATTTTAAAAGAAACTTAGACCGTTCCAAAATCTCCCTCGCAGCACAAGAGCTTAAATGAAGAATAAACCATTTGAAAATTTCGTTTGTAAACTGTTGAACCCAGCGACGAAAAATGTAGTAAGAAACTATGAAAAATAATAACCAACCCATGGTTTCTCTTGAAAGCATAAAACATGCATACATCGGCCCATGGCCATAAGAAAAACATATGCATTACAACATGTTATATCCCACCATGAAGCATATATAGAAAGGTATAAACTACCTAACAAAGATCAAACAATAGGGTCTTGTCAACATCCATCTTCGGGCACCTCAATGTCAACCTACAGGACCACGTTCACCTAAAAAAGGTTTTACAACAAAATCCCATACCGTGAGCTGAAACCCAAAAGAAATATACTATAAAGCCTTAAACCAGGATATGCAATCACATAGCATAAAGTTGACTCAACCACATGAGCTAAAAAGGTTTTCCATTCTGAAATCATAAGTTTTCCATTAGGCTAATGCGAGTCTCGAAAAGGTTTTACTTCATAAAATTCCGCGTTTTCCATTCTCATAAGTTTTCAATAATGCAAATAACGTTTTACAGTTAAAGAAAAACAGTAATCAAAATATTATTTTTCACTCGGATCACACAACTAAGGAAAGAGAAAATGAATTCTGTGCACCAACTCTTCCACAAAGAGACAAAGATAACAACTATAGACTTTTACCCATTACCTAATCCATGAATCATTTAAGACTTGTTAGGTAATGACAAGTTTTATACGGAGCCACCACAACGTAACTACTGACTTTACGGACTAAAACCGATGGACAAAAGCACCACCCCTTCTTTACGGGAATTACCCCAAACGACAAAGGTACCTACTCTGCGCACGTTTCTGGACTTCCACTAAGGGTAGCTAGTGCCACATACCCGCTATCCCGGTACATCTAGAAAATCATTTAAAAATCAACCCATAGCTCAACTACGAAAACATTTCCACAATTATACATTAAACATGTATAAAGATCCATCCATCAACATGGAGATCAATAAAACCATTTTCAAAGTATTTTTCCTCGTTTTCAAAAAAATGTTTTGAAACCTCCAAAACATAATTTGTCCAGATTTTTCACAAAATCACTGTTTTTAAAACTACATTTGAAAACCATACATCCACAAATCATACGATGTAATAAACCAAGAAAAGCGAAAAATATGCTTTTTACCCAAAAAATAAGGTTTAAACATAAATATGACATTTAATATATTTTTTACCCTGTGAAAACACATATAATTGTATGATGAGATTCTGTCCGAGTGAACACGAAGCCCCCAGCACCAACATCAAGAATTTGTTGTCAGATCACTGAAAATCGAGGCTCAGGCCCGTTAAAATCTAGAGAGAAGACAGAGAAAACCAAAACTTAGCTTAGAAGAAAACTTTTCCAAAATATCTCCAGGCTTCTACTATTTATAGACACGGCAAATATCAAGGGTTCAGTTGACTGGACCCCCAATCCAGTCGACTAGATGAAGCTACTGGAATTCCAAAAAAAAAGCTCTACCGACATAGTTCAGTCGACTAAATCCCAATTCAGTCAATTGGATCCACCTCCCAATCAACTGGGGAAACCTGTCTAGTTAACTGGACCGCTGGGAAACGGCAGAACAGGTTTTAAGAACTTAAGCCAACCTCATGCGATAACTCCAACACCGTTAACACTTAAATTATTCAAAAAAATGAAATAGGTCAAGGTCTCACAGCAATGGCTCGTTGATCCAAGCCCTAGTGAACTAGGCACCCTCTTCCAAATCCTAATCATATACGAAGCGCTACCTAACTCCTAAGTCCAGAAAGTGTGAACCCTAGTCCATAAGGCTTCTAGGTCCTAAGTCTAGGATGTAGGAGGTAAATTGCCAAGATCATTGATTTGTAAATAATTTTTTGAAAAAATAAAACTAGATGGGCAATCACTGAAATAGACTCCAAATAAAACTTTTTGATGTCAAACGATCAAAACAAAACTTGTGCCACCATAGTTAATTTAGATGAATACCTTTTCTGTCATTTCTTCAACTATGAACTTTGATTTTTCGAGTTGAAGCTCCGAACAGACCTTCTACTGTATTCTCGATGTGATTCTCGAACGTAGTGTAGGCTACGATCCTTCGAGAACTGATACCGGCAGAACTTAGACAACTTTAATTTTGAAAAATAACATATGAATTTGGTTCAACCTACCTGCATATTTATAGGCTACAACAGGGACCTGTGGAGTAATCATGACATAAACTTCTATTGCGACTCAGATACCCTTCTAGTAATTTTTGCAAATATGCAAATCTCTCAGTGGTTTCTGTAATTATAAAAATCTTGCAGCAGTTTCTGCAATTTTTATAAAATGCTAAATTACAGTTCATACCACTAAAGAACTGTAACTGCACTCTTAGTCATAATTTCAAGATCAATTTGCATTGAGCTTCTGTTATTAAATGCTTAACTCATCTCCCCACGTTAAGATTCTCGATACCTACCGATTAAATTAAATTTTAATTTAATTACTTAAAATTTAATTTAATCGGTATCTTTAAAATTTCTTAAGCCCTTCCGCTTAACTTATTTGACTGCCGGATAATTAAATCCATCTATAGGGTTTGGCTCAGTCAAAACTTATAAGCTTCTTTAAGGGGTATTGTCAATCATGAACAATTGGGACGTGAATTCCGTCAATAATTAATATCCATCATATAATTAATCCAACTATCTAACTCATCGGGACTATTGACCCATAAAAGATCGCACTCTCTAATGAATCAAAATAAAGAATATTAAATATATGCAAATAATAATTATTTTGGGATTTAGATGATAAGCACTCATAAAAATCTTAGAGTGTGAATTAATTTATATAGTCAGCATAAAATCAATTACCCCAATGTGGTCCTATTCAATATACATAAAGTGTACTAGCACAGCAAGTCGAAATAATAAACGACACTACTATCTATTTTTCGTAACCAAGACAATTCTACTAAAACTCTATACTACAACCATGCCGATAGTTTGTCCAATTTTATCTAAACTATGAACAAAAACTTATATTCAGCAAGAACCTATAATCTAATCTTTTGTGTGCAAGCCGTACTTTACACACTAAATTAAATACTATGTAGAATAAAGGAAAACATTGCATAACATTAAAAAAATGATATTATATTTATTGCTCATTATAATTTTCATAAAATGAAAAATTAATTTTATTAAAAATAAAATTAAATAATAAAACCAACAAAATCCATGGTTTTTAGTATACAACCCTAACACAAAAAGTGTCTTAAGTTTTCTTCAAACCCTAGTCCATAAGGCATCAAAGTCCTAATTCCAGAAAGTGTCTTATGTTTTCTCCAAACCCTATTCCATAATGCGTCTAGGTCCTATGTCCAAATGGTGTGTTAAGTTTTTCTCCAAATCCTAGTCTATAAAGCATCTAGATCCTAAGTTTAGAAGGTGTCTTAGGTTTTCTCCAAACTCTAGTCTATAAGGTTTTCTTCAAACCTTAGTCCACAAGGCGTCTAGGTCCTAAGTCCAGAAAGTGTCTTAGGTTTTTCTGCAAACCCTAGTCCACAAGGCGTCTAGGTCCTAAGTCTAGAAGGTGTCATAGATTTTCTCTAAACCCTAGTCCATAAGGTGCCTAGGTCCTCAATCTAGAAGGTGTCTTAAGTTTTTCTCTAAACCCTAATCCACAAGGTACTTAGGTCCTAAGTCCATAAGTTGTTTTAGATTTTCTCCAAACTTTAGTCTATAAGACGTCTAGCTCCTAAGTCTAGAAGGTGTCTTAGTTTTTCTCCAAACCCTAGTCCATAAGGCATCTAGGTCCTATGTCCATAAGATGTCTTAGGTTTTCTACAAACCCTAGTCCATAAGGCATTTAGAACTTAAGTCCAAAAGGCGTCTTAGGTTTCCCAAGCCCTATTGATCTAGGCACCCTAAGTCCAGAAGGTGTCTTGGGTTTCCCAAACCTTAGTGATCTAGGCACCCTAAGTTCAGAAGGTATCTTAGGTTTCTCAAGCCCTGCTTCTTAGGTACCTAAGCCTAGAAGGCGTTTTAGGTTTACCAAGCCCTAGTGCGCTAGGCATCCAATGTTTCAAGCCTTGCTTCTTAGGCACTCTAAGTCTAGAACGCATCTTAGGTTTACCAAACCTTAGTGATCTAGGCACCCTAAGTCCATAATGCGGTTTAGGTTTCTCAAGCCCTGCTTCTCAAGCACCCTAAGTAGAAGGTGTCTTAGATTTTCTCCAAACCATAGTCCATAAGGCGTCTAGGTCCTTAGTCTAGAAAGTGTCTTAGGTTTTTTTCAAACTCTAGTCCATAAGGTATCTTGGTCTTAAGTCCAGAAGGTGTCTTAGGTTTTCCAAACCCTAGTGATCTAGGCACCCTAAGTTTATAAGGCGTCTTAGGTTTCCCAAGTCCTAGTGATCTAGGCACCCTAAGTCCAAAAGGAGTTATAGGTTTCTCAAGCCCTGCTTCTTAAGTACCCTAAGTCCAGAAGGGGTCTTAGGTTTCCCAAGCCCTAGAGCTCTAGGCATCATATGTTTCAAGCCCCACTTATCAGGCACTTTAAGTCCATAAGGCGTCTTAGTTTTACCAAGCCTTAGTGATCTAGGCACCTTAAGTCCAGAAAGCATTTTAGGTTTCTTTAGCCCTACTTCTTTGGTACCATAAGTCTAGAAGGTGTCTTAAGTTTTTTAAGTCCTGCTCCCTAGGCACCCTAAGCCCAGCTCTACAGGTACCTATGTCATGATCGTTTTTTATGTGTTTTTGGGATTTAAAAATAGTTTTAAAGTCTTGACTTGACTTTTTAATTATTTTTTTCTCCTATTCCCGTTCAAATTTTTGGGTCTTGCCTCGACCTATTAATTCGTGTTTCCCTCTTATTTAAGATAATTTCTAAGATCTTAACTCGATCCTTTTGATTATTTTATCCCCAATCGAGTTCTTAGATCTTGACTTGATCTTTAGGGTATCGTTTGATCATGTTAATATATGCATCATGTTTTGTATCGTGCATCTTTTGCATTTACCTCGGAACTACGTTTAGGTATGATCCCTAGCAAAGGGGTACATAGGCAGCTTGATGGAAGTTCGAGTATGACCACAATCATATATATGCTTGTGTGTTGGTAGCCTAAGATTGATTGCTCAGTCAAATGGATGTTGTTTCTGGATCTTTGATATAACTCGCATCACGCGTTACTATGCAAGTTATATCAAAGAGGGACAACTATAGACACCCCGATTTGACCCCACCGAATCTCATGACTATCTACGTGTGTTCGATGATGAAAATCGAGTGGAATGATGTGTAAAGTCTCTAAATGATCGTCAGGAAATGATTTAATTCTAGTACTCCGTGAAATCAAACCGCAAGACCACATCTTTCGAACCTTGAGGCTGCAACCTTCAAACCTTGCGACCTAATTGCTCACTGACCTAAGTAATTGCACCCGCAACCTTTGAACCTTGCGCCCGCAACCTTCAACCTCGTGACCGCAACCTTTTTGGGAATCTTCTGAGCTTGGGACGTGTCACTATCTCATTCGGTGGCATTTTCTATAAATACGTACCTTCAGTTAGATTTTTAGAGGATAATTTTTGGCGTTGATACGCTACTGCTTTAGCGAGGATGATTTCTGAGGTCGATACTCTACCACTTTATTGACCCAAACCCTAACTTTCCACACACTACCATTAGCCAAAGTACTAGAACTAGAGCCTTCTTGGTGATTGGAGAGACGAGCATTACCCGACCTGAGGATACATCTGGATCGTCGCTTCGCAGGTATACCTGTATAAACCCTGACATTTCTCTCTCCACACTTTCTACTCCCGTGAACAGGTCGGGTTAAATTTCTAATTTCAATATTGTTATTTGCGTGCTTTTTTATTTTGATTCAACCTGTTATTTGTATGTTTTATTTGCATGTTTTCATATTTTGAGTTGATGTTATCATTTCTATCGAGCTATTCATATGCCACTATTTTGGTTATTCATATGTCACTCTTTTCATTCATAGTTCGTGGTTCATTTCCAATGTTTGTTGCCATTGAATTTTATCATCTCAATTACCCTGTTAGAATGTTCAATTGTTGAATGCTTAATTCTATGATTTTAGTTAGTATCAAACTATTCATGTTTTTGTCATGTTTCTTTTATTAAAGTAGTCATAATCTTTTTCTATAATTCTCTTTCATATTCAACCCCACACATCACATGTTAGCATCTTACACACTATTTTTTAAAATTCAGCGAAACAGTGCCAGCATACCTCACAGTCACAACTTCTCTAGTTGTGGGCGCAACTATTTGGCGAGTATCAGGAATTTTAACGTGGAGAGAAATAGTAAGCATTTAATAACAGGAGCTCAATGTTATTTGGTCTTGAGATTACGGGTCAGAGTGCAATTATAGTTCTTTAGTGGTGTGAACTATAATTCAGTGTTTTATAGAAATTGCAAAAACCGCTGCTGGTTTTTCATAATTACAGATACCGTTATGAGATTTGCCTAATTGCAGAAACCGCTGATACGTGTCTGTATTCTACTAGAAGTCTTACTCATAATTACTTCACAGGTTCTTGCTGTAACCCTATAAATATGCAGGTAGGCTGAACCAGTTTCATAACTTGTCTTCTAAGACTAAAGCTATTCTGGTTCTGCCTGTATGAGTTCTTGGAGGATTATAGCCCATACTATATCCAAGAATCGCATAAGGGAATACAGTAAAAGATCTAACAGGAGCTTCAACTTGGATTCAAATCGTAGTTGAAGATTCAACCTGTAAAAAGGTATTTATCTAAAATAACTTCGGGTGCATGGGCTTTATTTTGATCGTTCGTCATTAAAAGTTTTATCTAGAGTCCATTTTGGCGATTGCCCATCCAAATAATTTTTTTCGTTAACTGTTGGCAAAAATAAATATCTTGGTAGTCTTGCCTCCAACAGTTAGGCACCATGGGTTCATCACTAGCCTTTTAATTTTGGTAATTTAGACTTTGGGTTGACGCCAAACGAGCATCCTGGTCCTTAATGTGGGTTTTTACGCATTTTCGATTGGCTGGAGGATAAGGATGTTGTTGGCCCATATGCCATTAACATTGAGTAAAGCGGCTGAGGCATGAAGTCAAGGCCAGCGTTTACCTTTCGGAACGAGGCGTGAATAGGTTTGGTGATCAAATTCCCATAAAGTCTACTCTAAAATTCCCAGCGTGGAATTCATGTTATGGTTCTGGATGTATGTTGGGTTGGGCATTTGCATCGCATTTATTTGCATCATGCACTTGCATAATTGTTCTTATATATGCTTACCCTGCCGTAAATGTCAAATTTGTCAGTCTCCTTGGCCTTAAATTGTATTGGGTGTTATACGATATGCATTGTAGGATATTGTGTTCTGACTTTGGTTAGAAGGTTTAGGAAATTTGCTTCTGGGCTTTGGCACATGGCATTCATGCCAGAGGTGAAGAAAAACTTTATGTGGAGGTTGCACCCATAGAAGATGAAGTCCTCAAGGAACAGGGTGAGTGGCAGGAGCCAACTGACCCCGACCACACAATTTAAAGAATTTGAATTTCCTCTCTTTTTTGTTCTTTTGTTCAGATTCCCTGGGCATGTTGTAATTTTTGTTAAGTTCTTTGGAGAACTGTAATTGTTATGTAATTTGCACAAGTTCTGAACCTTTAATGATGTAATACTTATCATACATAACTATGAATGCATGGCTAGAATATCTCTTTTAATTATAATTATGTATGTCCCGACGTACCCAAAAGACAGGACGTCACAGTTGGTATTAGAGCCTAGGTTTAATGAACCATTAGGCCTTGGGATATGGGAGACAATGAGTTCTGTAGCGTAGAAATTCTATAAAGTGTCTATATTATTAAATTATCACTTATAATTCTAAAAACCTAAAATTCATACCTTTAGTTTCTCTTCCTAATCGTCTCTCATCTTAGGATGGCGTCCGACGCAGAGTTGGCTAGGGAACCATGGGCAGCATCAAAACCAAAAGACTCAGACACCGAAGAAGAACCCGCTGAAGAGCAAGATCCAATAGACATATCTTGGTTATCATGGATGTTTTTGGGTGAGTGGACAGTTCAAGAAGAAGAAAAGGTTGAGGAAGTAGGAACAGACGAAGAACCAGATGAGATAGGAAACGAGGCAGATGTTGAGGCAGAGGATGAGGAGGGACTTGAGGATGACGACAGTGAGAACGAGGAGCGAGCCATCGTTTTCTTTTATGATCCACTAGAGGCACTGCCACCGGAGCCAGACGATGATGAAGCAACGGACACGACAACCTATTGGAGGTGCCAAGATTATCGCAAAGACCATCGTGTTGGAGAACGGGTGTATACAAGAGTATTCCCAAAGAAGACGTGGAAATGGGAAAAGCCTGAGTTTTTCCCTAGATACATGGGTCCACTGAGGGTATTAGAGAAATGTAACGAGACCACCTATCGTCTGAAAGTTTCGCAAGGATTCAAGGGTCTATTGGGAGACAAGATGGATGCGAGGTGGATGCAGATACAGAAACCTAGAGATAAGAGAGGAATCATCAACCTGCGCGATCTGACAATCAACTTTAATGATCTGGAAATGTACTTGGAGGTACCAGTAGCCATACTCAACAGGACTCGCATGGGACCAGAGGTCTTTTGGCACGTGAAAGTGCAGTGGCGTTGCTACGGTATCTACGAGGTGGTGTGGGAGCGTGACTCAGTTATTCACTATTTCTATCCGCATCTGTTTGTTTAGGCCTTAGAATGTTAGGTGTTGTACCTTTCATTCATTGGATATTGTACGTGCTCTGTGAACTTTCGAAAACCTTGTACTCGTTGTGTGTTTAAATGAAATGCAAATGTTCATTGTTGAATTCTTCATAAGTTATCTCATAATCTCAAACAAAATTTCACAGGATCCCAAAATAGGAAAACAATCAAGAATTTAAGACACCCCCCCTAAATCTCAACACTCTCCTAAGAAGGCTGATAGACAACTAACCACCGATAAGTTAACGAACCCCAACATGACGTAGCATTAGGAATAACTTAAGTTTACGAAAAACACCATTAGAACCCCACAACTTATTCCCTATGAACACCTTTCTCAAGCCTTTGTGTCAACTTTCATACCCAATTGAAGCCCTTAAGTACCCTCATTTCTAATATCACTGGTTCTGAATGTTCGACATTAGTGAGATCTTTTGGCCTCGTTCAGTTCCCTCAA
This sequence comes from Heliamphora ciliata, assembly GCA_032360265.1. NCBI lineage: Eukaryota > Viridiplantae > Streptophyta > Magnoliopsida > Ericales > Sarraceniaceae > Heliamphora > Heliamphora ciliata. The sequence continues at coordinate 33,324 of JAUMHN010411819.1, forward strand.
TCTTGATATCACACTTGTGTGCAGTAATTTTGTAAATTATTTATTTACTCTTGAAATCCCAACCTGGGGAGTCGACTTGATGCTTGAATTGAAGTACATTAGGCCAACGTGACTTCAAGATAAATATCTAGTTTAACTACCCATTGCTTAAATTTATCTTCAGTTAAGGTCTGATGTTACACAGATTGGTCCTGAGAACATTCTCTTCGTAATATTTATTAATTGTTGGCCTCATCTTTCCAATGCATAGCTTCAATCGACCTCTCAACCTGGGTCAATGGTGATTGCTTTAACTATGGACCCTTGTCTTAATTCAACCTATTTTTGAACCATCTAGGTTCCACCTCAAGTTATTCTAACCTAGCTGCATCTCTTACTTATACCATTCGAAATTCTCAGCTAAACACTTACCCATTCACCACCGAATGATCGCTTTCCTTGAAACTATCCGTATTGAACCCCGCGCATATTTATGCCTATCGACCTTTAAAAAATAAAAAAATAAAAAAATCTTGTCCCATAGATCTGTGGGTTACGATGATCGTCAAGATATTACATCATTAGGTTTTAGCACTTTCACGAAAGACTAGGACAATGCACGGGAACCTCTTGACACCTCTTCAAATCGTGAGGCAGATCTTTTCTCAACATTATGACTTAAAATACTTGTCAACGTCGCGTTTAACTAACTATATTTTTCAAAAGACCCGACAAGTAGAACTATGCCATCAGTAGTCTACAGTTAGGAACAACAGCTTCACACCAAGGGACTCACGACACCACTATGTGGCAGAATTTAGACTTCCCTAAACTAGTTCATAGCGTACCCATGTTGGAGGCAATACTACCAAGATCATTATTTTTGTAAACAATTTTTGGTAAAAAATTAACTAGATGGGCAAACGCCGAAACGGGATCTAGATAAAACTTTTGACGACAAACGATCAAAATAAAACCTGTGCAACCAAAGTTAATTTAGAAGAATACCTTTTTTCGATCTATTCTTCAACTACGATTTGAATTCGAGTTGAAACTCCAGTCAGATCTTCTACTGTATTCCCTTACGCGATCCTCGAATGTAGTGTGGGCTACGGACTATCGAGAACTCGTACCGGCAGAACCTCAATATCATTCGTCTTGAAAGACAAAAAATATGATATATCTGATATATGATATATGATCTATCAATCTCAAACTGGTTCAGCCTACCCGTGTATATATAGGGTTATAACAAGGACCTGTGGAGTAATTATGAGTAAGACTTCTAGTGGAATACAGACACCTACGAGCAGTTTCTGTAATTATGGAAAGACACAGCAGTTTCTGCTATTTTTATAAAATACTGAATTACAGTTCACACCATCAAAAAATTATAATTGCACTTTGACCCATAATCTCAAGACCTTCTTGCATGGAGCTCCTGTTATTAAATGCTTACCATTTCGCCCCACATTAAGATTTCTGATACCCGCCAATTAAATTTAATTACTAACAATTTAATTTAATCGGCATCTTGATATTTCTTAAGCTCTTCTGCTTAACTTATTTGACCGCCAAATAATCAAATCCACCTGCAGGGTTTGGCCCGGTCAAAACTTCTAAGCATCCTTAAGGGGGTATCGTCAATCCCAATCTTTCGGGACGTGGATTCCGTTAATAATTAATATTTGTCATATAAATATTATCGCTATCCAACTCACCGGGAATATAGACCCATATAAGATCACAGTCTCTAATGAATCAAAACAACGAATATTAAATATACGCAAATCAATAATTATTTCAGGATTAAGAGGATAAGCACTATTCATAATAACCTTGGGGTGTGAATTAATTTAAATAGTCAGTACAAAATTAATTACCAAATTGTCCCGTTCAATATACACAAAGTATACTGGTACAGAGAGTTGGAACAATAGATGACGCTATTATCTGTTCCCTGTAACTAAGACAACCTACTAAAACTCAGTGCCATAATCCTACCGATGGTATGCCCAGTTCCATCTAAACTGTAAACATAAAACTTATATTCTGTAAGAACCTAAAATCTGATTTTCTGTGTGTAAGCCATACTCTACACACCAGATTAAATACTATACAGAATATCGGACATCCATGCATAACATTAAAAATGACACGCATATATTGCCCATAAATATTCTCATAAAATGAAAAATTAATTTTATTAAAATTAAATACTAAAAATTTAGTTTTCAATATACCAACCATAACAATCTCCCACTTATACTCAAAACCATGCTGCCATACATTTGACTCTCATGCCCTCTACATGACTATCAAAAGTTTTAGCCGGTAAGCTCTTTGTAAAAGGATCTACAAGGTTGTTTTTTAATGCAATCTTGGTCACAGCAATATCACCTCTCTATACAATTTCTCGTATCAGGTGACACTTACGCTCAATGTGCTTGCCTTTCTTATGAACCCTTGGCTCCTTCAAGTTTGCAACCGCTCCGCGATTGTCACAGTAAAGTGTATTAGCCAACTGAACTAAAGGTGTCACCTCTAGATCCATCAGGAAGTTCCTGAGCCAAACGGCCTCCTTGGCTGCTTCAGAAGCTGCCACATGCTCGGCCTCCATGGTGGAATCAACAATGCAAGACTACTTGATACTCTTCCAACTTAAAGCTCCACCTCCTAAGGTAAACACATATCTTGAGGTAGATTTACGGGAATCCTTGTCAAACTAGAAATCTGAGTCTGTGTACCCCAAAGGTACTAGACTGTTTGCCTGGTAAACCAATATATCATCCTTAGTTCTTTTCAGGTACTTGATTATATTTTTTACCGTAGTCCAGTGCTCTTGTCTTGTGTTACACTGATATCTGCTAACCATGCCAACGACAAAGAAGATATCAGTTCTAGAGCAAAGCATAGCATCCATGAGGCTTCCTACTGCCGAAGCATAAGGAATCACCTTCATCCTCTCTATCTCATCAGGTGTCTTTGGACACTGATCCTTGGATAGAGTGATTCCATGCCTGAAAGGGAAAAACCTTTTCTTAGAATCCTGCATGCTAAAACGAACAAGGATATCATCGATATACTTTGCTTGTGATAAGCCCAACATCCTTTGTTTCCGATCTCGTACAAGCTTGATCCCAAGGATGTAACTGGCTTCTCCCAAGTCCTTCATATCAAATTGCCCAGATAACCATATTTTAACCGTAGATAAATCCCCCACATCGTTTTCGATGAGCAAGATATCGTCTACATAAAGTATTAGGAAGATCACCATACTTTCGTCATACTTCTGTACACACAGGACTCATCCGGACTATGATAAAAATCATAAGACTTTATATCTTGATCAAACTGAGTGTTCCAAGACCTCGATGCCTGCTTAAGTCCATAAATGGATCTCTTAAGCTTGCACAACATG
>JAUMHN010411820.1:0-14313 GCA_032360265.1 Heliamphora ciliata
TTCAGCCTTTAGCCAAATTAAACGAGCCTCAATGGAACCCGAACACACTCCAAGGGTGCACTTAAAACATTCCAGAGGTTTCGAGATAAATCGAACGCTTAATCATTCAAAAATGAATCGGGTCAGGGTCTCACACTATCAATCGAGCTTTGTTTATAAGAAATACTCCATTCTCATCTATTTTATTTCTAAAAATTCATTTTGTACCGATAATGAAATGTCCTTAGGTATTGGGACTAAAGTCCAAACTTTGTTTCTTTTAAATTGATTTAACTCTTCTTATATAGCCAAGATTCAAAACTCATCGTTTTTAGCATCCTTAAAATGTTTTGGTTAAATCTGGAAAAGGAATGCTAAATAACCACAAGCATTATGTAGAGAGGAACGAGTTTTGATACCTTGCGATAGATCACCAATGACAAGATCTTTTGGGTGACCATGGGCATACCTCTACTCTTTTAGTAAATTAGAGTTTTTTGGTTGTGCAGTTTCAGCATTCTGTTGGACTGCAATTTGCTGAAGATTTGAAGTTTTTTCTTGATTTGGCTCTTCTTTTTCTTTGATGAAGATATCTTTAATACCTTTTTCTAAATCTAACAGATTATCTTCACAAAAATCTTTTGAAAAACTAAGGTTAACTTCATAAAAAATAACATGTATAGATTCTTCAACAACTAGGGTCCTTTTGTTAAATACTCTATACGTTTTACTAAATATAGAATAACCTAAGAAAATACCTTCATCAGATTTTGCGTCGAACTTGTCCAAAAGTTTTTTGTTGTTGTTTAAAACAAAACATTTGCACCTAAAAGTGCGAAAATAAATGATGTTAGGTTTTTTTCCATTCCATAACTCATATGGAGTTTTCTTAAGAGAGGCTCTTATCATAACTCTATTTATGATAAAGTAAGCGGTATTGACAGCTTCGACCCAGAAGTATCGTGGTAGATTATTTTCGCAGAGTATGGTTCTAGCCATTTCTTCCAATGTTCTATTCTTTTTCTCAACAACTCCATTTTGTTGAGGGATTCTAGGAGCAGAGAACTTTTGGTTAATACCATTCTCATCACAAAATTTTTTAAAATCTTTGTTTTCAAATTATCTACCATGATCACTTCAGATACTTGTGATTTGAAAATCTTTTTCATTTTGAACTCTCCGAGACAGTTTTGTAAAAGAGACAAAAGTTTCATCCTTATGAGCTAAGAATAGCACCCAAGCGTATCTAAAGAAGTCATCAACAATAACAAAGGCATATCTCTTGCCTCCAAGGCTTAAAGTCCTTGTTGGACAAACAAGTCCATATGCAATAGTTGTAATGGCCTAGAAGTTGAAATCTCATTTTTAGAATGAAAAAAACTTTTAATTTGTTTGCCTTGTTGACATGCATCACACACTTTGTCTTTTTTAAATTTGATTTGGGGTAACCCAATCACCAATTTCTTTTTCAAAAGTTTAAAAATCAAGTTAATGTGTGCATGTCCAAGCCTTCTATGCCATAACCAACTATTATCACTAAAGGCGGCTAAGCACTTGGAGTCATTCTTAGAAAAATTATTGAGAGTAAATGTATAAATATTTTCATATCTTTGACCTTCAAGAATAATTTTGTTATTGGTTGAATCTTCAATAACACACTTAGCATGATCAAGCACAACTTTGTAACATTTGTAACAAAGTTGGCTTATACTAAGAAGACTATATTTCAAACTATCAATAAGCAAAATATTTTCAATAGAAAGAGATGAAATTTTACCAATACAGCCAATTTTTATAATTTTCCCTTTGCTATTGTCTCCAAAAGTCACAAATCCGTCATCTTTTGATTTGAGAGATGCAAACATCGATTGGTAACCTGTCATGTGTCTTGAGCAAGCGCTATCGAGGTACCACATTCCCTCCTTGAATGAGGATTTGAGACATACCTGCAAGGAGAATCAAGTTTTAATTTTTGGTACCTAAATTCTCTTGCATCCTTTTGTGTTAGTTCCTTAAGGGTGTGTTCCTTTAGGAATCCAAGCCTTCTTGACAGAATTAGTTAATAGATTTCTATGTGAACAATGTGTGACAATGTGTCCATGCTTATAATAGTGAAAGAAAGTGGCATTTGTATGATTAGATGATGCCTTAACAAAAATGTTCCTTAATAATTTTTATTCCTTCTTGGGTTTGTATCCAATTCCACCTTTGTCAAAAATACATTTTTACATCTCAAGAAGTTTATCTAAATTGTTCTTTCCTTGAGTGAATTTGTAAACTGTTTTTGTGAAGTCCTCAACCTTTTCACTCAAAAACGTTATTTTCTTCCTTCAAAGCAGAGACTTGTTTTGATAAAACAAAGTTTTCACCTTTTAAAATTTAAAGTCTCAATTTCAGTTGAGGAGAAAAAAACTAGTTTTTTTTTTAAATAGAATTCTTTGCTCCCATTTTTCTCAATTCATCATGCAAATTTTCAAATGTACATTGTAGTTCATCTAAGGAGAAAGGATTAAGAGTTACCTCATCATCTTCTCTGTCCATAAAGAATAGGTTTGCAACTTCATTTTCTTCCTTTTCATCATCAGAGTTGCTGTCATCACTTTTACTCCAAACAGCTATTATGGCTTTCTTGAAACCCTTTTTGAATTACTTTTTGAGCTGAGGACATTCAGCTTTTACATGTCCAAGCTTTTTACACTCATAGTAGATGATTTCTTCTTTTTTGAATTCGTTCTTGAACTTGCTAGAGTCGCTTTTGAACTTGATGGGTTCGCCTCGGTGTCCTTCTTTCTTAAAGAACTTTCTTTCTCCTTATTTTTTATTTCTAAGAAAATTTTTGAATTTCTTTGTGATGAGAGCCATGTCTTCATTTTCATCACATGGGGAGTCTTCCTCAGATTCTTCTTCATGAATTGAGGACTTGAAGGCGATCCCTTTCTTCTTTTTGTTGTCTTCCTCTTCGTCCATCTTGATGTTCATCTCATGGGTCATGAGAGAACTAAGGAGCTCTTCTAGGCTAAGCCTGTTCAGGTCTTTGGCTTCTTGAATGGCCGTGATCTTAACTTCCTAACTTTTTGGCATACACCTTAGAATGTTTCGTACCATTTCTACATTAGTGTAAATCTTGCCAAGAGATTTCAGTCCATTAATAATATTAGTGAAGCAAGTAAACATATCAAAAATTATTTCATCATGCTTCATTTTGAATAATTCATAGTTATGCACAAGTAGATTGGTTTTTGACTCTTTCACTTGATTGGTACCCTCATGGGTAACTTCGAGTCTATCCCAAATTTTCTTAGCGATGTCACATGTAGAGATCTTATTGAACTCATTCGGGTCAAGTGAGCAATATAGGAGATTCATAACTTTAGTATTTTTTTGTATCTCCTTAATATCAGTTTCAGTCCATTCAGCCTCTGGTTTAGAGACAGCAGCCCCTTCAACAGTTTTGGTGGGTCTTTTGGGTCCATTTATAATAACCCTCCAAAGGTCACAGTCTACGACTTGAATGTAGATTCTCATTCTAGCCTTCCAATAATTGTAGTTTGTTCCATTGAACAAATGGGGTCTATTGATCGATTGACCTTCGGATTGGATAGGTACGATACTAGTAGTTGCCATATAAACTCTTAGACGATTAAGTCAAAAACAATAGCCTAAAACTCTTATACCAATTGTTAGTTCTAGACAACCCAAGAGGGGGGTGAATTGGGTCTTTAAAAAAATTAAATAACAATTTAAAAATCTTTTTGAAAACCTTTTAATATTACCAACAGATATAACAATTTAATTAAAGATTAAAGCAATGCAAATATTAAAGAGGTTAGGGATAGAGAGATTGAACCGAACACCAAGGATTTACAGTGGTTCGGCTTCTTCTAAGCCTACGTCCACTCCTCAAGTTCTCTCTTGAGTATTTTCACTATACAGAATACTTTACGGGCGTATTCCAAGCCTTTACAACATTCAATATTTCGCTTAAATAAACTGAATGTTTACGGGCACATTCACAAGCCTAAACAGCTTCAAAAAGATCCCATGAAAATAATCCTCTATTTTCTTCTAATCTCTCTTGAACTCTTCTTTGATGAGATTTACTCACTCAGTCAAAGGTTAAAGGGTGACTCACCATTGATTACAATAAATAAAGAGTATTAATGAGAAACACTCACTCTCTTTACAGAAATAATTTACAATAAATGAAAAAGTAAAAAGAGATGAGGAACAAGAACAGAAGATTCAACAATAAATGAGAGCTTGAGATTTCTGAGTTTGATTCAAGCAATAGAATAGTAAATGTAAGTCTCCAGTCTTAGTAAATGCTGAGAAGTTACTCCTTATATAAGCTCTTGTGCATTCATGACGTTGGAGGTAAGTGGGAGCAATAAATGCAAAAAATTCAGCCGTTGAGATCTGCTACGAGTTTGAATTTCCGTCGCAGGTGTCGACACAATTACCTTTGGTGTCGGCACAAAATTTCTAGGGCAGGATCCCTTAAGTGGTTGGGTCGACACAAATATTCTGAGGGGTCGACACAATTTCTGCACGCTACCTTGCCAACATCATGGTGTCGACACATATGGATCTCATGTCGATTCGTTTGAAACTTCAACATCCAAAGGAAGCACTTTGTGTCGACTCAACTTGTCTTTGGCCTCGACACTAATTTCTGCAGGAAGTCTTAGTTTTTTTGTGTCGACACATTTAGACTTTGGAGTCGATACTAAAATTCTTCAGTCAAGCTCGAGACTTTTGTGTTAACTCATCTTCAACTTTGTGTTGACACCAAAATTTGCACGTGGTCTCGGTTGTTTTGTGTCGACACAATTTTTATTTGTGTCGACCCAAACTTCTAGATACCAAAAGTGAGGATCACTTTTGTGTCAACACAAAACTGATTTGTGTCGACTCTTTTTGAGTCCTGAGAGCTTCGACTTTTTTTTTGTGTTGACACAAGGACTTGTTTGTGTTGACACTAACATTTTGATACCTGAAGATCAATTTCATAAAAATGTTAGGGTGTCAAACTATTTGATCAATGGGTGTTAACACACTTGATGAGATTCAAGTATACTTTGCCTTAAAAGTGTTGAACTTATTTTTCAATTGGATTTAACACAAAATATTCTCATTTAAGAATATGTAAGTGCTTTAATCATTTTGATAGTTAAGTCATTTTTTTTTGCTAAAGGTGTTTACTTAATTGTTCAAAATGTGTTAACACATTTATTTTGAAAATATAAAATATTATAATTTTAAATTCATTTATTATTAGAAAATGAATTATGAAAATCATCAAAATCAAAATAAAAAGCCTATTGGGCTAACAACGGGGAATATATTCCAAAATAATTTCACAACCGACACACCAGGGACGCCCTTGACCAAGAAACAATGGGTGACCGACTTCAAACGGCTCCCCCATCAATCATGATGAAAGTACAACTCAAAATGTACAAGTGATAACCCACAAGATGCTTCTTGTGGGCCTCTAGTGCCACAATTACAATACTTATGGTACAACTATCATAATGCATCATGGTACAACTATTTTAAGCATGATGTACAATCATTTTAGGCATGCTTTTCATTATAAGCTACAAGTTGTTTTTCAATATACAGAGTATGCTTTTATACCAAGCCGTGATTCATATAAATTCTAATACAATAAATTATTTTAATCATACAGTCACCTCTAATTTAATCAAGGCATGAGTTATATGTTCACACATTTCACTTAACACCTTACCTTAAAAATTTAGCCATTAAATTACAATTTACAGCAAGTATTGGGGGCATCTATACTTTGAATTAGGTTATGATTTTTTTATCACAAAATAGATTAAAAGGTCGTTGACCATTCTTATGAAGAATACTTAAGCTAAAACTCATGATTTCTAGGTGAATTATCCGTTACAAAATAAAATGCTACAGCAGCTCTTAATAAAGTGCTGCGAACAAGGCTAACATAGGGTAACGTGTTTGGGGTATCAAACCAGTTTCAAATGATCTAATTTTTTGATATGTTTTAATTTAAGATGTCATCTAAAAAATCTTATGAACGATGCCTAGTAATATTCTTAAAAAAATATTTAAGATTTTACCTTTTTAAAAAAATGTGTCAGGTATTTTCAGAATCTAACATAGAGAGCTTAAAAATAGTTTGGGAGATCAAAGAGAGACTAAAAGATATGATTTTTTTTACAGCATTTAGATTAGAATGTCCTTAACATTTTTCATGAAGAACGCTTTTTAAATTGATTACAAAAAATATGAATTTTAGGTCTCATAAAAAGGTTGAACATAATAGATTTCAAATCACTCAATGGTGAAAGCAACTTGCATAAGTGTTTTGGCCGACCAAAACTCAACAAGAAGGGCTTATTTTTGTGGGTAGAGAGATAAAAATGTTACTACAACTTTCGTGAAGGGGCCAAAACTTAGTTCACATTTAAGACAGAGTTATGACATCTGCAACAGAGGCTGGTCCAAAATTGACACGTTTTGGTAGAAAATTTATATCTCAAGTTTTATAAGCTCAAAATAATTCAAACCAATTTTATATGAAATATAACTTAAAAATCTAAATATTGACATAAGATTCAATCTTAGGAGATTTTTCTATATTTAGTTATGATTTTTTAAAAAGCGATCCAGCAAGTAGAATATTTTAAAACTCAAAGTTAACTAGCCTCTTCATTCTTAACTACTTGCATGGCATGAATTTGAGTATATTCTTTGCATGCATGATATGAAACCTTAAAAACCATAACTTGAGCAACCAAAAACTTGGTTTTGATGCCTTTGTTGGTTTGATTTGGTTCTTGTTTTTTGTTTTATTTTGAGAATGGTGAGAGGGGGATTTGAGATAAGTACGAGAAGAGGGTTTCAACAGTTTTTTTTTATCTTGTAGAGTGATTTTGTGGTGGTTGGATTTAAGGACTTAGCTTTGTTGCTTAGAGCTCCTTCCTACCTTCTCCTAGCTCCTTCTTCCTAACACTTAGAAAAATTTTAGAACCAAAATTTGTTGGATTTCTCTCTCCCTCTCTTTGTGCCAAAATGGAGGTGGTGATGGTGGTTGTATAGGAGCCTTAGGTGGTGGTGGTGATGATGGTGGTGGAAGAGTGGTGTAAGAATGGAAGACATGCACCAACTCTCATGTGTTGGGATAGAGGTGGGGGATTTTTGCAAGAAAATAAGAAATAGGGGAGAGGGATTTTTAGCCAAGAGGGATTCCCAACTCAAAAAAAAAATTGATCTTGGTACTTTATTGCATTATTTAGGTACTTTGATAATATATTTACACTATATTATCCAAGAAAAGATTTTTAAAATTAACTTAATGTATGTTTTTGGTCTATTTCTCTATGGAAAAGAATTATTTTAGTAACTTTATAATTAGTTTATTATTTTATAATTTATTATTATTATGGCATCATTTGATTAATTATGTGTTGGCACACAAGTTAAATTAAGTTCTTTTGTTGAAATGTGTCAATTTGGCTTTATATGATGATTTGGTGTGTACAGATTTTAAATGATTTGTTTTCTTTTTGTAGACATATAATTTTATATTTAGTAGTATCACTATTTATTTAAACATTTTTAGGTTATGATGATGTTTGATTTGTACATCGTATTTTCTTAATTTTGAGCATAAAATACAAAAAGATAATTTTTGGCACAAACTCCTAGGTATGGTCGGCTGTGGAGGGGCAGTTGGTTATTTTCCTTGTTATTTTGTCTTTTGCATTTTGTTTTAATTTAATTATTGGGTTAGGGTTATTCATGTGTTAAAACTTGAGCATTTAAATACTTTCTTTTATCCTAGGAACAAAATGGTAATTTTACCCTTTTTATGAGATTTTATGATTTTAAATTTAATATTTTAGGATAATTTAATAATCTCCAAGGTTTAAAGACTTCTTCCTTGTATTAGGGATTTTGCCTCTCGGGTTTTAAGTTCTTAAGTTTTGATCATTCTAGATTTTTAATCTTGTTGTGACCTAAGATACTATTAGTTTACCGTCACTAAATTTATACTCTAAAATCAGATCTTTACAAAGATGCCTCAACCATTATAATAAGTAACAAAGTAGGAGGAGCCTTCTCAATCTAAGTACAAAGGATAATCAAATTGGGTAGTCACTTTAGCTAGACAATAAGCGACACAACATGTTTTCCATCGCTATAAACATGCGAAGTAGCAAAGCTACAAAAGGTGGCAGTTGCCTTTTTGTTGTCTAGGATGACATGTCTTAATTCCAATATATCAAAATCGTTCCTCCTTACTACAGACGCTACAATCTAGGAATTTCCCTCTTGTTGAACCAAGATCCTTTATAAACAGCATTTCAAGCAACCAAAGCCTTATCCAAATCAGCATTACAAACAAAAGGGATACGTTTAGAAAGTGCAACAATTCTGCCCCCTTTATAATCTCAAAACCTCACGCTAAATTATAAAAGCCTATATAGGTGTGTAATCCAACTGTGTGGACCATTGTTAGCAATAGGAGCTGCCGCATTCTGTTGTGTGATAATAAAATCTTGAAGAAATTTACAAGCATACATGAAGATATCTCCAGTTGTCAGTCTTGCACTTCTAATTAAAAATGCACTGGGTGTGATTGTACCAGGTGGTACACTAGCAAATGTTGGTTAACAACTCTACGATCAATGGCCAATATGCTCCAACATAGTCAAAGCCCAATGGAAATATGTGACACTTGTAGCCCTGCCAAATAAAATTTACAAAACATTCCTGCCTAACTTGATTAGCAATAATATACATTCGAGGTGGGACATGCATTGAGCTTGAGATTTTGGACAAAATTTTAATTCCTCTACTTTCTCAACTCTCTCCTACTGCAACTAAGACCATACTTTTCATTCTCTTCTTGGGATACGCAGGAAAAGAATTAAATGATGGGAAAATACTTCTTATTGATACCTTTTAGGCTAAAATTCCTAATATTTTTAAAATGAAGCCTAAAAAATAATAATAAATGGACACCACTGCCTGGATTTAAGTCATGAATGCTATTTTTAATCTAATTGAGTAGCAAAATTGATACATCATACATGTTTTCAAGGAATGGAATAAAGGACAAATTTTCAGTAATGCTTCTCTTTTATAATGTAATAAAGGACAAATTTTACAAGACAACTATTAAACCAACGGTTTTATATGAGATAAAAAGTTGCACTGTTAAAAAAAATCACATAAATAAAATAAGTGTTGTTAAAATAATAATGTTAAGTTGGATGTGTGTAGGGACGGAACAACACCAAGACCATCAGGGCCGAGGCCCCAACTTTGGTAAATTATTATATTTTTTAAAAAATAAATAGTATTTTTTTAAAATAGGTAGTATTTTTTCTAATTGATAGTGGGCTGGCCCCAAAGTTTGTTGATAGGCCCTTTTAATTGGCCCTTCAGCTTCAGCCAGTTGGCCCTTTCACGATGAAGGCATTAAGCCCAAAAGTTATCTGATTACAAATCTTAAGGCCTTAACTATTAGGGCTCGTTTGTTTGTTAAGAGATAAATTATCGAATATAAAATACTATTGGATATAAAGATAGATATGAAATGAATGAATATAACATTGGATATGTTATACTTGGATATAAATATATATAGTGTTTGTTTTTATGGTGGCCATAGATAAATATGAATTTATGAAATAGAGATAAAAGAATAGCTTTTCATATTTAACCTATGGAACAAATAATAAATGGGCATTTGCAAAACAATCAACAACTTGGCTTTTCCATCACATCCGCATTTTTGGCGGTTTGATTAATATAGATGACTGAAAACTTGATACAATAAATCTATTTGTTAAAGAAAATCCAACAACTTATATTTTAAGTTAACAATTGCTTTCCTTAAAAAAATAAAAAATAAACAAGTGTTTTGTGTTCCAATGAGATGAAAGAGGGAGAGAGAACAATTTGCAACACTGAGTGAGACAGGAAGAAAGAAGGGAAAATTGGTGGAGCTGCAAGGGTATTATAGGAGGGGATATGAAAAACCACCCTTCCCTGGTATTTCTAATCCACGGATATAAGGCTAAAATGGATATTATATCCAAAGTTATTCAGAGCATCCAATCCTATCCCACAAATACTTCAAATAAAAACAGCCCCTTAGGTTTTTTGACTTTTACTTTTGTTAGACATTCTCAATAACTAAAACGCTGGAAGTAGATTAGCAAAAACTAGAGGTGGACCAAGCGAGAGCCAAGAAGCGACGATGGGTGACTCCGTGACTGCGCCTGTGAACTGAGTTTGCGATTGCGATTTACGACAATGACGATCACGCCGACCAGTAACACCAGCGACCGATGACGGCGACAACCTACGGCAACCTTAGTGTCATACGGTTGGGTCCCTCCAGACCTTCCGAGACTCCCTCACTCTCTCACTTATTTTTTTCAAAACCAAATACAACCCATTTGGAACAAACTTTATACATGATAATTATTTAAGAATGTGACAGTTGAAGGGATAATCTTGAAATTTAAAAAAATGTAATAGGGCTTCAACTCCATGAGTTTGTGTGCGCGTTGTAAATTGGATGGCACAATCAGAACTAATCGGATTAGTTCAAATATGATAATCTCGAATAGATCAAGAACCAGACTCCTTGTTGCCGAACTTACTGGAAGCTGCTCACGGTGTTGCCGAACTCCCGGAAGACGAAGAACGCCATTAGTGCTTTTCGACCTAGTTTGACCGGGAAGCAGTCCGACGTTTAAGTTAGAATTCTTTCTAAGAGGTTTCTAATCAAGAACTGGGTTAGAATTGCATACCTGGGGGTCGGGAGTGTCTTCCTTTATATAAAGGTTAAATCCATGGAGGCTGAGTCCCCTTAGGACTCTGCCTCTAATCCTTAACCTCTAGCTTACCAGAAATTAAGCCTTATCCTAAAGCAATTCTTACTGCTTTAGGATGCTTAGACCCTACATTCCCAAACTACCGTATCGAGAATGGAATCTTCTTGAGTTATCCTTTTGTATAGGGCTGATTTGGGTTTGAGTATTGTGGGCTGCCCCTTCTTGGGGTGGCCCCAACTCATCATGGAACGAACTGTTAATGGGCCATCTTATTGAGGCAAGTTTGAACCTGCATGCCTTGGGCTGGGGTTCTAGCCTGTAATCTTGTCCACCCTCAATTGTCCCCAGCGCTGGTTTCTTCTGGGTCGAAGAGCCTAGTGGAAAGCTAGAGCTTTTTTCTATTTTCTTGTTCGGCATGTGTAGACACCCCAATTTGACCCCGCTCAATCTTAGGTGAATCCAATGATAAAAATATTTGAAATGGTGCCTCAGTTCAATCATCAGGAAATGATCCAAACTCGGTATTTGAACCTAATCATTAAAATCTTCAAACTAATGAAATCATTTTGAACCACCAACTCTATTGTGGCGACCGCCAATAAAACCATTTGGAAACTTCCACTTATTGTGGCGATCGCCAACTTGCATTGTGGCGACCGCTGATAGAATTTCTTAAAAACCCTAGCCAAAGTGACGGCCGCCACCTCCAACCTATCGACCGCCAACTTGCATAGTGGCGACCGCCATAAGAACTTCTTGGAACCTTTTCATTTGTGGCGACCGCTAACTCCTAACCTGGAGACCGCCAACTTCAAATGACCTAACGTGTCCCAAAACATGTCAGCCTTTCATTGGTTGAGGAGTTCTATAAATACCATACCTCTTGGTATGTTTTTAGGATAGAATTTTAGAGAGAGAAGCTCTATCGAGTCGCCGAGCAATTTTGAGCCATAACGTCGAAACTCTACCGAAATACTAAGAGCCGAACCTCTGACGCCAACCTTAAAACCCTAACTTGGATCTTAAGGATTGTACTGTTGACACCATTTCCCGACTCGAGGATTCGTTAGCAATCTAGGTATTTTGTTTGGATCTCCGATTTTTCTAGTTCCATTTCCTATCTCTTTGGAGTGACCGGGTTAATTTACTTGTTTATTCTTGCATACATTCTTACGTTGTTTATGTAGTTGTTTTAATCACTAGATTTTCTTTAATCACACTTAGCACATTATTACCTTTCATTAATTTATCAATTAGTGCTAATATGTTTTGGCATTTATAACTTGTTAATATTGTTAATTATCATAATAATGCACTTACATTTATGTGAATGTAGTTGTCAATACTATATTCACACTTGAGTTAAATAGTTGTACTTAGTTTCTTTATTTTCTTTTATGTTAGCTTAATTTTCCTTTACTAGTATTCTATTTATTTTTTTTCAATTTCCTTTTAGTGTTAGCTTAAACTTTCTTTCATTGCATTTCTTTCGTTTTTTTTTCTTTTATTTTGGTAAGCATTGAAATCCTTTAAAATCTTTTAGTTTCATTCCTTTTTAATAGCCTTCTCTTTTATTTTGTTTAAGAAAAAAATATCTCAAAATCTTTTATTTTATTCTTCTTTTCTTTTATTCTCTTTAACATAAAACTCAAAAATCTTTTAATCATTAGTTTAGTTTTCTTTCATTTCTTTTATTCTTAGTTAGAATTCAACATTTTTAGAGCATGTTTTAACTAATTTCATGTTAGTATAGTTTTGAGTTGTTTTGGTAATATACATTTAGCATCATTTGTTTTTTTATGTATGTCTTGTTTACTTTTTTGAAACTATGTTTAGAATAGTTTAGGTTGTTTTGGTCATATTGTTAGAAATTGTATGTTCATTTGTAGTATGACTTATATTTAGCAATTTTTAGCATATTTTTGTTCTCTTATTTAAATCATGATAGTTTAGATTATTTTGGTAAAATTACATGTGGATGTGCTGCATGCATCATTTAGTTAAAAATTGCATGCCGTATAACTTAGGATTTTATTTATTTATTTGCTTTGTTTAGGTGTTCTATATACATATGTTATGTATTTTCTTTATTTAATTTTGGATATTCTCTCTTTGCCTCCACTTTCTTTATTTACATGCATTTGAAAAATCTTATTAAAGAACCAATGATAATTAGTAGAGGCCAACCTTATAGTTGGGCGAACGGGGTGTCTAACACCTTCCCTGATTCGTACCTTAACCCCCGAATCCTCTTTCTCTGGTTAAACGTTTTAAAAATTAGTAGTTATTTTTATTTTTCTTGATTTTTCTCAAAACTCAAGTGGCGACTCTATTTTCAACAAAAAAGGAATTTTCAAAAATTTTCTTTTAAGGTATTCAAATATTTTCTAAACATCTTTTGAATTTTCATATTTTTTACCCACCAAAAATTTCAAAATCCCGGTGCCACAGTATTTTCTAGCGATTTCATTGGGGATTGGTTTCTAAAATCAATTAAGAGGCCTAGACTTGAAGACATTGTAGGTTCTTAATATGTATTTTTCATTTGCATTCTCGCATGTATGTGCATTGCTCTTCAACCCCCTGCCTGGTCAACCCAATGCCCTGATCATTTATCCGTTTTGGGGATTATTTGGAAGGCGAGCAAACCTTACTGACTGTATGCTTTCATAGGTGTAGTAAAAGAGTTCGGGTGTACCGTTTGACCATGTCCTGCACCACTTCAGGCATTGGAGGTATATACCCGGTTCCATTCAGAAGGTACCCTATTTGATTGACCAAAACTGGCCTTTTGCATATAATAGCATAGAACCTTCCGTTAGGTGCTGCTAACCCAGTAGAATTATATGATTTGTTAATTGCATGTTTTGTTTGCATTTGTTAGGATTTTTTGTTTGGTTTAGACTAGTTCCTTTTTTCGGTTTGGCCCAAGTTTTCTATTATCCCTTATTGCTTAGGATAGTTTTTCTCTTTCCCGTGTTCTTCCCGGGTTGTTGGTTTTATCCCCCCGTTGTTGTATTGGGCTCACCTTCTTCGAACCCTTGTTAGACCCGTATGAGCTAGTTTTGTTTTCCTACCCAAGTGCTGCCTATTTTTTCTTAGAATCTTAGGTCAAACCGATCCCTTTGGCCTAGTTTTGTTTCTAGCCGAAATGTTGCCTGTTTCTCCGTTAGATTCTTCAGATAAACCTTCCCTCTAGAATCTGATTGTTTTCTTTCTTAGCCATCATCCTGATTTTTGAGTGTCCAATTGTTATGCGGCCAATATAAGCCTAGCAGGGACATTGTTTCAGTTTTAGTGATTATCTGCTTGTGGTCTACTATTTCGGGTAACTAGGATGTTTGCTATCAATCGTCAAAATTCTTTCTAGAGAAGTGTTTGATACTGGTTATTCTGCATCCAGGATCCAGGTTTTCTTTTGGTTTAAATCATTGAGCCGAGAAGATTACAGTCGACACGTGTCTGGGCTAGGTCAGTAATAGGCAGATTC